>JALLBK010000127.1:0-22387 GCA_036940085.1 Discostella pseudostelligera
GAGAGAGAGAGAGAGAGAGAGAGAGAGAGAGAGAGAGAGAGAGAGAGAGAGAGAAAGCAATATGATACTGCCATGATACTTCTACAAATCGTGAACGAGAGAGAGAGGGTGAGAGAGCGAGGATCCGATGGCAACGGCTGCGACGGTGCACCTCTCTTGTCTGTCTCCGTTATTCAATGTCATCGGATTGAAAATACAATAATAAATCAATACCACACCAAACTAATAGAATAGATATATATGATAATATAATGTGATATTACGAATATTATGATGTTGAAGGCATTGAAATGTCTCTGCAAGGCAGACTAACACTTGCTCTTGCAACTCGTCGCCGATGTTATTTATTTACACGTTACCTACCGAAGGAACTATACCACGCCGAGCGGCTCGTATGGATCATATGATCCATAGATGAGATTGATATAATTGGTATCAGCAGCGTAGTGGCTCAACGGCGCATAATAGGTGGCCACCCGGTGGAAGCGCAAGCGGCCACCATGGTTCTGCTCGATCGACCCAAAATCAAAATTGTATTGTAAGAAAAGTTGTAAATTGTACAACGACGATACAAAGATGATTTGATTGTTGCATCAGCGGCGAGTCATCAGTGGGTAAACACTCTCCAAATGATGAGGATTTGATTGTTGCATCAGAGGCTAATCGGCAGTGGTTTAGCGCAGTTTGGCGCTCTGCAAATCGTCATCTTAACCTCCCACCGTCTCGCCTCATCTTTCCTTGCCATCTCGCAGTCCATCGCCGCCATCGCGTTGGGTAATTTACCCGTGCGTCTTTCCGTCGTGTCGGGTAATTTACCCGTGCGTCTTTCCGTAACCAAATAAATGAGGTAATCTACCTGAGCGTCTTTCCGTCGGCTTCGTAATCGCTTCATAAATGAGGTAATCTACCTAAGCGTCTTTCCGTCGGCTTCGTAATGGCCTCAACTTCAACTGGCTTGTCATTCAACGCCATTTAAGCCGGTCACTTCTTGTTGCATTCTCCGTGCAACCTCCATCCGATGCTCACGAGAAAAAGAGGTGACAAGATGCGATTAGGTGGATTTCATGCAAAGCAAGGTATCAGGTATCAAACATACGTCAGACAATATTAAAAGTGACACGTGATCATTGCGTGCATTCAAGTCTTCGACTGGATGGACCTCGGTTCTTTTGCCTTCCCTCTCATCATTGCCCCCAAGAAGTTGTGTGTTGTGAGGCCAACAAGTCTGTTGTAGATATAGTACTCCTACTCCTAGTGTCGAAAGATTTGCCGGTGTAGTACACGTGGTGGATTCTGATTAGGCGATTCTTGGCGACTCATGGCGATTACTTATTACTTACCATCGATTTCGGTGCTTTTACCGCCAAAAATGAATTCTTTATGTCTCTCCTCCCGCTGCCCCCTCCCCCTGCATCATTCATAACCCACGAATTCACCAACACCAAACACCACAATCACCGTGGACCATGGACACTGGCAGCGAAGATGGCGCCGACAAAAGCTGCCTGGATGGACGGCAGTAGCAGTCACATCGACGTCGGCAATAACCATTTCGTCTCATCGTCGTCGTTGCTATCACCATCGTCATTTTTGCGGGTCGCTGTCCGTCCTCAAATTCTAAAATGTGTACCCATCCAGCCCGCCGACGATGCTTATGTAAAAGCCCGTCCACCACGGCGTCATGGAAGCAAAAGGAGGTATGGAAGCGATGAGCACGCCACAGTATACATCAACCCTTCTTCTCAACTTCGGCGGGAAAAAGCATTGCCTTCGCCAAGCGGTTGCACTGATTTAGAGAGCTGTTTGAATGCATCATTATTATCTACTGGAGATGGGGTAACATGCCGCCTAATTCACAAAATATGCAGCGGCCACAAAAGTAATGTTTGCAACAATAACGACGATATACTTTGGGCGCCAGTCGTCTTAAAGAGATTACCATTGCATTGTAGTCCGGTCGCTCCTTGTGCATCTGATACTGACAAATCTGATTCGTCAACAATTGATGTTGAAAACAACAAAAATGTCAACAAATGCAATACCTGCAAAATCAACGATGAAGATCAATTACCAACATTGTACATCCCACCCTGCCTCGCGGCTACACTTGGTCTACACAACATTTTTCATCCACACCATCGACCACCTTCTACAATCGTATATTTGGAACCCCTTCCCACTACAGAAATTACAAATGCATCCCATGCCACATTGCGCGAGATTGGATGTCCTCCAC
Source organism: Discostella pseudostelligera (assembly GCA_036940085.1). Taxonomy (NCBI): domain Eukaryota; phylum Bacillariophyta; class Thalassiosirophyceae; order Thalassiosirales; family Thalassiosiraceae; genus Discostella; species Discostella pseudostelligera. The sequence continues at coordinate 2,237 of JALLBK010000127.1, forward strand.
CCATTCCCATATTGAAATGGCCATCTGATTCGTCATCAATATCATCATCGGGGGGTAGAAGTGGCAATGAGGAGAAGCAATTGCGAAAATTCTTTATGTATCCGTCCACCTCCACTACTACCGCTGGCATTCAGGCATCAAGACAACCAATGGGTGATACTGAGCACAACATGAACACTAATCGTCGTTCAACATCCAAACCATCCAAATCCAAACCCAGACAACGATTACTTACATTTGGATCGATATTAGCCGTTCCATCGTATGAAAAAGAAATGAATGATGATAACTGTTGTGAAATAGAGGAGAATGTCAGCACAGTTGACGGGGATGAGAATATTGATTCGAGAATACAGAGCGTGCGTTTCTATCAAGTTATGGACATTCAATCATCCAGCCAGAATGATGGCGGTGGTACAATACGCAATCCTATGATGGATGGTGATGATTCAGGGCAAAATTTACCACGAAACATGTTGGCATATATTATTTCTCCTTCCACTCATCTAGTTCTCCTCCCACCTCCTTCAGCAACGACCGACATTGGTGACGATACTGACAGCAAAAGCACCTTGAATGCGATGACATTGCATCCACAATTGCAGGATGGCACAATGATGATGCATAATTACACGTGGCGACTACCTCGTCCAACAATGGTCATGTCCTTTCTTCGGTCAGTTTCATTGAAACTTGCAAAATTGCCAATAGCAACGGAATGCATGGATGAAAGCAATACCACACCGTCCATAACCAACGGCATCCATCATCCATCTGCACAAGTACTTGCAGATGCATTATATTTGCAAGGGACATTGAGTGCCCCCATGCGTTCGACCGTTCAAAGACAGTGTCATGTTTGTCATAAATTATTAGAATCAGCATCGTCATCGGCTCGCCACTTCGATTCAGATCCGTGCATAATTCACATTATTGGAAAAGAGAAGAATCATGTCCGGGCTTGTGTGGATGAGGCCGCCGATATCAGTTGAGTGCCCTGTTAACCTTGACCTCTGTTATCTCATCCTACCGATTGACTGCTAACATGCCGTGTTATGTTTTGCTTACTCAGTGGGAATGCGCTCCTTTCATGTAGAGGGCCTCGCTGCATTTTGGGCCCACTACAATCTACTCAACACGTATTCGCAATCAAACGACGACAATGCCTCATTCACACCACAACTTACTGGAGCTCTGCCTGACAAGTTAAGGGGTCTGTCTGCAGCATTGGATATTGCACGTCGGTCATCCCCATGCGTATTGCATGTAGTAGATGTTGATCATGAATTATCATTCACGGAAGGTCATGCGGCGGATCTCGATGCGAGGAAAGATGAAGAGCAGAGGATGTTGGAAGCTATGCGAGCAGGCTGTAGTGGATCCTTTCCGCACTCCACCACTCCCCATGACTCTTCTTCTTTGGGAGGGTACGGGCGCATCATGACAACACCGCAAGTTATCGTTGTACTTTCTACCTCCCGCCCTCTTCCTCCTGGTCCACTATCATCGTCGCTCTTACAGAGTAGCATTGAAATATCAGCCCCAGATATCAATTATGCACGTATACTTTGGGATAATGATGCCGATGGTACATTCGAATTTCTATCTTCCTATTTGATTGGGCTGTCTGCGAGAGAAATAATATATTTGAGAGAGAATTTTAGTCCTCGCTGGAAAGAAGATGGTCAACAAGAGCAGTCCTCACCTGTCGACATTTTACAATCATTGCTTCCTCAACTGGACACTATGCGCTCGTTCATGCAATCTTCAGGTAGGAAAGGCTCGTCGAGCACACTTCCGCTCTCCACCTCGTCCATTCCTAACGTCCGATGGGAAGATATTGGTGGCTTAGAATCGATACGAAAAGAAATCATGGATGCGGTGGAGTTGCCATTGAAATATCCACATTACTTCGAGGGTAGTCGAAGATCAGGAATACTATTATTCGGCCCTCCCGGTACTGGTAAGACGTTAGTTGCCAAGGCTGTTGCTCGGGAGTGTGGCCTACCCTTCCTTTCCATCAAAGGGCCAGAACTACTTGGTTCGTATGTTGGAGAGAGTGAGGCGAATATCCGTGCAGTCTTTGATGCAGCTCGTTCTGCTTCCATGACTCCCTTGTCCACCTCGTTGGAAGGAGGAATGTCTGTTGGTGGTACCAATGCCGGGTATAGTGGTGCTTCAATTCTATTTTTTGATGAGATCGATTCTCTTGCACCTCGAAGAGGGAATACTGGGCATGGTGATGGCGTGATGGATCGTGTCGTTGCAACATTGCTTAGTGAATTAGACGGTAGTGGTGGCAGTGGCGGTGGTGGGCATGGTAAACGAGAGTCTGGTTCTGCCCATGTTGTTGTCATTGGTGCCACTAATCGTCCTGATTTATTAGACCCGTCCCTCCTCCGTCCTGGACGATTTGATCGACTGCTGTATCTCGGTCCTGCCAAAACGAAAGAACACTGCCTAAAAATCCTCATGGCTCAAACACGCAAATTCAGATTCGAGGAGGGATGTTCTGCGGATACAGTATTGGAACGAGCCATGGAATCATTTCCTTCAACGTTAAGTGGTGCCGACTTGTCAGCTGTGGCGAGTGGAGCATTGATGCAAGGATTGAAACGAGTGTGTGATCGGATAGAAGAGGAGGCTCGTTCCATCAACTTGGACAAAGGTGTCGATGAAGGATCCGAAATGGCTGTTGATATTGACGATGTGATGGAGGCATGGCCTGCAGAGAAACTGCAGCCAGTGTTGACGGCAGATGACTTTGTTGAGGCAGCCAAAAAGATTATTCCTAGCATCTCATCAGTAGATCTTGAACGGTTTGAGGAGTTACAGCGGCAGTTCTCATCGGGGCAATTTATATGAACCATGATATTATTGATGTGCATTACTAATCTGAACTATCATTGCCTCTCGACATCTAGAGATTTCAACATGTAGCATGTGCACCTTACATTTGACCTGGATCATCGCTCGAAGATTTGCCGATGTATGGACCTTGAAAGAAGTTCATTAATTAACGAGATACATGACAGTTCAAATATTCAATGCAATATGAAACTCTTTGATCGGTGGGTGGATTTTAGAAAATCCAGTTGGTAAGATATGGTTTCAGTGCGACATGTGGCAAGTCATTGTTTAACCGCCGAAACCGTAGAGGGTCTTGCCCTGACGCTTGAGCGCATAGACAACATCCATGGCAGTGACAGTCTTACGACGGGCATGCTCAGTGTAGGTGACAGAGTCACGGATGACATTCTCAAGGAATACCTTGAGCACACCACGGGTCTCCTCGTAGATGAGACCAGAGATACGCTTGACACCGCCACGACGAGCGAGACGGCGGATGGCGGGCTTGGTGATGCCCTGGATGTTGTCGCGAAGGACCTTTCGGTGACGCTTGGCGCCTCCCTTTCCTAGACCTTTGCCTCCTTTTCCGCGACCGGACATGGTTGATTAGTAGTTGTTGGGTAGGAGACGTTGGGTAGAACGATGAACTCGTTTTATGAGCTTCAGAGGTGCTTCGCTTTTTTGGTGTTGGGCTTGTTGTTTGTTTGTGGCTGTCTGTGGGTCGGCTGTGCGCATTGGCTGCGCCAAATTTTGAAATGAGATTTGACGTAGAGATCTACAGGAGCTAAATACTACAAGTAAGTAAAGAACTAGCTCCTACATACATTTTTGAAATGATACCGTACATATGAATAAAGTTTAGTTTATTTGCTTTTTTGGATGAAAAGAATGATTTATTATCAAACAACTGGAGTATTTTTAAATAAAATTAATTTTGAATTCTTTACATAGAGCTAATATTTGGCGCGCTGCAGCGGCCAGACGACCCTCTCTCTGCACCGCAGGTTTTGTTGTGTGCTCGCGAGCTCGATCTCGAGCAATGCTCGATGCTCGATCGATGCAGCTCGATGGTCACAAAATCGATCTATCAATTCATTCAAAATGGCCCGTACCAAGCAAACCGCCCGCAAGTCCACCGGAGGCAAAGCCCCCCGCAAGCAGCTCGCCACCAAGGCCGCTCGCAAGTCCGCCCCCGCCACCGGAGGCGTCAAGAAGCCCCACCGTTACCGCCCCGGAACCGTCGCGCTTCGTGAGATCCGTCGCTACCAGAAGTCGACGGACTTGCTCATCCGCAAGCTTCCCTTCCAGCGTCTCGTGCGTGAGATCGCCCAGGACTTCAAGAGTGATCTTCGATTCCAGGGCTCTGCCGTCCTTGCCCTTCAGGAAGCTGCTGAGGCCTACCTCGTTGGCCTCTTTGAGGACACTAACTTGTGCGCCATCCATGCCAAGCGTGTTACCATCATGCCCAAGGATATTCAGCTGGCTCGTCGCATCCGTGGCGAGCGCTCTTAATTTCCTTTTGCTGGAAACTTAGTACCAGGTAGACGTCTGAATATCTACGGTCTCCTGGCTATCAAACAACTGGATTTTCTAAAATCCACCCATCAATCAAAGTACCACAACTATCATTATTTCCTCTGTGCTGCCTTCTGCCTTCGAAGATAGTTTGCTTATTGACTACCAGCACTGCTCAAAACCATGTCATTTTAGTGAAAAGAATTTTTGTCTTTCTACTAGCTTATGGTTATCGTTTGTGTGTAATATGAATAGAATATGCCTCCGATATGTTGAACATTCATGATTGTTCATAGAGTGCAAGCTTGTTCGTCAATTCAAATAAATGTAGTCGCATCATAATCTTCGCTCCAGGCTGAAGCAGTACCAATGAAGAAGAATTATCACCAGCATTCTTTTTCCTACTCCTCGAATCTCGAATGCTTCTGGTAGAGCGCATCTTATCCGTGTAGTAAAACGTAGCAGCGTCCTCGACGTGGAGTGGAAGCCATAGTTCATGATCCATCGATGTACGGATTTCGTTCAATACTTCCGTTGCCGTCTGTTGAACTATCTTATCCATCGTCAACTCGCGATGATGATTATGACGAGACGACATCATAGAAGATGATGGTATGCGTTGCTGACGATGATGGATCCGGATGGCAGCGGCACCCTCGAGCAGACGTAGCATGTTCACGGCCAAGACGTCTCCGATGCGTGGAAGTGGATGAGCCTCCTTGTTTGTGCTTTCCGCGGGTTTGTTGTCATTGCTTTCAGAACTATGGAGCTTCCTCGGGAACAGAGTATCCACAGATTGACGACGCCGATCTTGCCTGTGATTGATGTATGACCTGGAAGATGTATCACCCCATCTCGAGGAGACTATCTGATATCTCTCACCATCGACTGAGTTGTGCTGTTGTTTACGACTCTTATCCACATTCGCTGCAAATGCATTTTCAATGGACTCCACACTATCAACTCCATCGTGATTCATGAATTTCACACCACGATATTGATTCAAATATAGATCACTGAGAATGAAGCATATCGCCGTAACACATTCAGTTCCAAGACAGCAACCATTGTCGAGGAACAATAACCGATGGAGGACGTGACAGACAGCCATGATTTTCTTGATTCGAAGCTCGGCACATTCTCGTATATCGTTGGACGAATTTAGTGATCCGTTGTGAAGGTAGGCATCACCGATGAGATCATTGTAAATTAGTTTCACGATGGCATTGCTGATAAAGTTCTGATGAAATTGCTTGCCTGAGCGTTGACGAAGAATATTGTTGGATTTACTTCCTCGACTCTGATCAGTGACCACAGTTGGAGCCTCGCCGCCTTTCGTATCAGGTTTATTGTTGGCACCACCTTCGCCGTCGCCATTGTGAACAGTTGCATTCGCGTTGGTGGTGGCGCAAGCTCTACCAGTTCTAGACTTCAATGAATCATCGCGAATGAGTGAGAATAACCTCGTGATGATATGTTGGCATAAGCCATCTAGTGTTGCACACTGCTGGTGGGGTTCGTTGTTCACAGTCGAAGATTCGACGGCGGCCTCGTAGTCGTAGACGGCACGTGTTCTTTTGCCAACATGAGAAGAAATATCACTTTCACCATCATGGCTAGGACGACCGTGTTCATTTACTTTCAGAGCGTCTTTATAGAAGGGTAATACCGCAGACACTGCCAACTTCAGTACATCCCGCACATGCTTGAACTTTCCTTCCAACTCAAGGTTGAGATTGCACGCGGAGATAAGTATGGGACTGACACGTCGTGGTGGTGGAAAGAGGGACAATCCTCCAAGGATAGATGGCCTGCCGCTACGAGTGTCGGTTATACCTCCGTCAATGCCACCAGCAGTAGCAGTACTTTCCATCACAGATGCGCCGGATGAGGAGACATTCCTTTCTTTCCTACTCTTGATCCTAGCCCTAGCCATAACAAATGCCAATGCCGTTTTGATGGTGCATTCCTCTTCATGCGACAGAAATGGAGGAGGTACTGGTGGAGGTGGATTATTATCATTCTTCAAGAGGGTGTGGTTCATGTGATAAGAATCAAGTGCTGCTTTGAGAGCTTCGTTGAAGGATGCAGAATGTGGAGCATTAAACTTCTGCTGAGTGTCATCCAATTGTTCGGTGGCTTCGATTCCAACAACAGACGTCGTCGAATGGGTGGGTGTGCAATTTTTGGACACTACTGCAGCATTCTTCTCCTTCTCTGCATTTCCACTGTCCTTGGACGCATCGTTCACCGCAACATTTGTATCAGTTGGAGCACTCTCACAGGGAGTACCAGCGATAGTGGAATCGTTGAAAACGCCCTCTTCGACGGACCATACGGCATGATTTCTAAACCGTCTATGAATATCGGCCATGATTTCTAAAGTGAAAGTTATGGACGATGATTGAATGAAAATGCCGCATGAGAATAATGAAATACAAACGGAGGCAATGACTGCAAGAGAACCAACCAACTTACTTGCTAACGCCGTCTCATCATCCACCTCCTCCAAATCACTGCAAGTCTTGTCTTTTCCACGCACTTTGTAAAACTTTCCACCTCGTCGTCCCATCCTAATCGATTTATTACCAGTAGTTGATAACGACATCTTTTTCTTGAAAATATCAAATATTGTTTCACCAATGAGCTTCTCGGTATCGGAATCTCGATCGAGACCAAGTATCCTATAGTGTGCCCACATGATTTGTTTGTAGTAGTCATTGTATAGACTCAAGATAACATTGATCTCATTATTTTCATCGGAAGAAGATGGAGAATACACCACTGTCGAGGAAGTTGCAGCCGGTGAGACTGATTTGGTTGTAACAGTCATTGGAGCCGAAGTAGTACTAGAGCAATCGCAATCGTCGTCGTCGTCGTCGTCGTCGTCATCCTCGTAAAGCCATGCGTCATTTCTCATTCGTCTCTGGATATCAATCATGATTTCTTGATATCGCATGGAAGTCATTATTGTAGATTGGTGAGAAAAACAATGATTAATATGGGAGAGGGACACGACAAAGATGTTATATGGCGCCCGCTCATTAAAACATCATATTCTCAAGCAACAATAATATCTACTTACTTGCCAATGCCGCATCCTCATCCAGCTCAACCAAATTCTTGAAGCTATTGCCACATCCAGCCTGTTTGTAGAATTTGCCATTATTTTGTTGAGATAATTTGTCTTTCAATATATTCAATATAGTTTGACCCATTTGCATTTCCTTTTCGGAATTGCGATCTTTACCCAAGATCTTGTAGTGGCTCCACATGATTTGTTTGTAGTGCTCGTTGTGTAGACTGAGGATGATGTTATTGTTGGATAGTGATGATGATGATGATGGCGCCATTTTAGTTTGGTGGAGACTCTAAATGGAGCAACGACACTGCAGCGGCGGGCCTCTTGCTCTAGCCAACAGCAATTCGATCTCTCCGCGCTCGGCGACGGTGGGAGAATGGGTGGTGCGGCGTCTCTCCAGAGCCTGCCAATCTTTGGCACTGGAAATATTGTAATTGGTAAACGATGATGCGCCGGTCGTCCGGGGGCGGTGATCCGTGCCGGTGACTCGATATTGCCTATGGGCGGGTGAGCATCAAGATCCGGCGGCCGTCATGGTCGATGGTCGCTGCCGGAGAGGGTTCTCCCGCCAAAAATAATATCTTCGATAGAAAATGGCGGGAAGAAAGAGTGGCGAAAGGCAAAATGGCGGGAACAAACAATAGAAGAAAATCGTCTATTTGGCAAGAAGGAATGGACTCGTTTCTCAGCCTTGAGAAAGAAGTTATGAATCTAACTTCCTTCCACCCACAAGCGAGAGAAAGAACCACCATCAAAAAAGTCCGACAACAGCATGACAATCTACCTTGATGTTGTTGTAAGCAATAGGGATCGATGAACCCCAACAATTATTGAATAACAATAATAACAGCATAATGACAAAAGCAATCCGAGGCAGGAGGAGGAATGGTAGGGGCGACGGCGACGGTAACAGTGGTAGCAGCAGCAGCATTCGCGGTAACAATGTCCAATCTATCGACAGAAAGTTAGGCTACTACAAACATTCATACGACGACGATTACGTCTACAACGCCCAAACGGGTTCACACACCAATTACACTCAACTAGTTCAGAATTACGAAACCACCGCAAAATCCTACGCCAGTAATGCCACAATCATTGCACGTGGATATTACGATGCCGCCAATGCCGGAGATTGGGATAATTTGATTGTACCACTACTGGTAGTTACGGTGGTATTGGCGTTCTGTTTGGGTTGCTGCATGGGACGATGTTGTTGCAACAACGATAAGGGTGATGATGCTGACGATGGCGATGATGAGAACTTATTATCCGCAAGTCGCAGTGGTCGTCGACGGAGCAGTCGACAGAAGATTCTTAAAACTCGAAGTGGCACACCTCGTCGTAGATACAACCTTGAGGAGTCGTTCACTGAAACGGACAATGAATCCTATTACAGTCGGTATGGATATGATGAGACCGATGATGATGATGATTATTATTATTCTGACGGAACGGGGTACAACCATCCTGGTTCTCCTTCCTCTCTATCCGACTACAAGTCGGCACAACGAGAGAGTGCCGCACGACGAAAGACACTGGCGGCCACGAAACGTGCGGCCATTGCCATGAAGGCCAAGGCCACTGCCGAGGCGGCATTGGCCAAGGCTACGGCAAAGAGTGATATTACTACCAAAGAGGAGGAGACAAAGAATAGCAATGCAGATTGGCCAAACACTTCCAAACAGGCTGAGGTGGAGACGTCGGTGTCGGCGCAGGTAAAAAAGTTTGATGAGTCGTCAGCATCGTCGACAACGACTTCAGAAAAAAAGGAGACAAGAAAATGGGGAAAGCTAGTGTCAAAGAAGAAATCTGATCCACTACTTGAGGCACGAAGTCGAAGTCATAACTTCGTTGGGTATTATGCAACGTGAATAAAGCGGATGAAGGAATTCGGTGTGGCATGGCAGTGGATTATCGCCATGTCGAAAACAAAAGGAAAGAATGATTTATGAAGTCGAGATGATGTGGTGGGCTTCATTATTATCAAAGCAATTCATTTTGTCAAAGAGACTTGGGCATTATAACATTAAATGTTTTTATATGTGTATCTCTAGAGAGATTGGTCAAGTTCTGCAACAGCTTCAGCATCATCATTATTATCTGATCTTTTTTGGTTACTTATCGTCATCGTCCTCAATACCTCATATCGTTGATGGTGCTGCACATGATGATATTCCATTGTGGTAGAGACTGTGTTGATGTACCACCTCCGGCCTCCGTGCCATGGTGGCGGATTTCCGTCATGGTCGAGATGAGTGAATGATCATGTGGTAGATTTTGCTTCCCGCCATTTTTTGCCACAATTTTCTTCGCCGAATTGCTTCCCGCCATTTCTCATGACGCTCAGTACGATTGTCGGCGGATTTTGGCCATGGTCATGGTCATTTATGTTTTGGAGATGGGGTCGAAAGTCGATAAGTACTATCGTAGATGAAGGATGATGGGTGGACGATCAACCCGCCAAAACCATCGCCAATTTCTTCAAAATAATTCATCACCATTCACCATCACCATACATTCACCATGACCATGTCATATGGTCTGCATAGTTGTTTCTAGGTTGATATCTCAACGAGCAAGCATCAGCAGCAGAATATTTATTTAATGCGGGCATGGTCATCAACAGCCGCAGTGCCAGTGCCATCTGCGGCATCGTCGCCGTCGCCCCTCCGACGCCGCCGTCGCTGCTACTCCGACTGCGAGACAATTCCAATTCCATCTGGGACATCATCCTCCCATTCATCGCCAGCATCATCATCTTCTCCATCATCCTCGCTGATTCTGATATCGTTGTTATTGTGGGCACCATCCTCCTCGCCATGGTATGCTTCGTCGCTGCTTTTGTCCCCTCAGCATAGATGTCACTCCCACCAACATCATCACTCAATTAATAATCAATACCGTCGATGTCGTCATCATCCAGAACAAGATCACCCAACTGTGAGAAAAACAATCCCATTCTCATCTCGGACGTACGGTGTTGCTGCTCATCGAAGTAGTAGTGTTGGCGATAATGATGATTACGGCGGTGAAGAAATGGATATTCAATCGTCAATAATTAGACAGAGTATGAGATTGGCATCAGCAGCAGATGCAGCAACGCCTAGAAGAACAGCAAAATCATCAAGAGCAAAACCATCCAAATCTAAAGCATCATCATCGTCACAATCTCCCACCGCCAGCAGCACCGCCACCACCATCAACAAAAATAGTAGGGCAACCATGTCCACAGCAATATGCATCGTACCACCATATCACGCATGGGATACCATTCAACGGGCTCGGCATATGGCACGGGATGCCTCCTTTTATCGTTGGCCACCGGCTATACGATTATTCCATCCATTTGTTCCACATAAGGAGTTACCGAATGCAGCGGGACGGTTGGCTAGTTGGATTGATACCGTGTTTGAAAACGAATTCGGGGAGGAGGAGGATGCTGGATGTGGTGCTACTGATGCAAGTGGAAACCATGATGATAATGGCGCTGAGAATTCATCGATGTATCTGAGGCCGTTTGAAGTGACACTGGACTCAATACTCATATTGCCCCATTGGGAGATATTAGATGCAAGAATTGAGGCATTGGAGGATAGTCGTGGTGATCGTGGTCGTCGGGATGAAGAAGATCGGGCGGGTAGACTAGGAAGACAGCGCCAGCGGCGTGGCGGCAGACGACAAGAACAATATGCCTATGATGACAACAACAATTACTACCAAGATACTGATGACTACTATGACAACAGCAAGAATGATGCTGTTATGGGTGGAACTCAAGAAATGGAATATCTTCGGCGCAAGGCGGAGGGTACGAGACTTATTGAAGATGAGGAACGGAAGGGAATTGAACGAAAGAAGGAGAGGGAGCGGAAGAGAAGGATGCGGGAGGGGGGAGGTGGCGATGGTATTGGAGACGATACTGACACAACAGTTCACGACGAGTACAATCCCACGGCATCATCGCCTGGAGGAGAAAACGATGTTGATGATGACGACGACAAACCAAACAATGCATCATCCTATAATGGACCATGTGTCGTGTACCTATCGCCCGACGATGCATCACGGTATAGACTTGAATCTCTTCGGGAACGGCTTCGAGTGGAGCTCTTTCCGAATTTTAATGCCTTCTCGCCTGGGAGTTCCGTAAGTCCCTATCCGGAATATTTGCCCCGTCCCCGTAGCACGAGCAGCAGCGGTGTCGGCGGAGGCGGGGATGGTGGCGATGGAGGGGGCATATCGAAATTTCGTCCACTGTTGCCCATTGGACGATTCGCAACCGTCGACGATGCCGTCGCTGTGGCCAAAGTCTTACAAAGTACCTGGGATCCGCTCACGTTCAATGTTACGGACATTCAATTCATCTCGAGAAAGGTGGCACATGACAATGAGTATGAGTATTTTGATCCTCCCTTGGGCGGTACTACTTCTATCGCTGCACCCAACACCGGACAATTAGGTGGTGTAATGAACTCCGACTCATTTTCGGGAGGAGTTGGGTTTGGTAGAACAACAACGACTTCAGTCAACCGTATGGCAATAACAACTTCGGGTGAAGTCGAGGATGTCTCAAGGCAGGGGATGTATGGATGTGATGCCATGGTCATGCTCTGGGGTGAGGAGCCGGAGGAGGAGTTGATGGATAGGGAAGCATCTCTGGCGATGATGATGGATGATGACGACGACGACAATGACGGTGGTACCAATGATAGTGCAATCGACTACGGCAAGGTATTTGCCACCGCCGAAAGAGAGTATCGGCGTATGCAAACTCACGAGATATTATCCGCAAAGAATTCTTCTCCTTCCTCTAATTATCTCGACGACGACGACGACGACGACCAGGGCGCTGAGACTGACGAATCGACATCGGAAATCGAGGCATGGTTAGATGATGACGATGAGTCGTTGGAAGATGAGGGTGCTACTGTCGTCATTGGACGGGCGCAATTTTTCATGGGTGCTAACAGGGAGTTTGTGGGGTAAGTCATAACATGGGTTGATGGTACATGAGTACAATCGGGGTTGCATTCTTCTAATCCACTTCCATACGTTTGTTCTATCTATCGATACACTATTAGAATGCCCGCATCTAGCGCTATAGATTCCAAGGATAGAATAATGGGCGGTGGCATCAGCGCAGTAGCGAGGCGGAAGGGATCGGTGCATAGACTGGCCGAAAGCTGGAATGCTGGTGATTTTGGTAAAAAGGAGTCTGATCGCCGAGCTTAGAGAGATGAGAAGATGATAGATCTTTCTTTGTTGTTCCTTTCATTCATTTGGTTCATGTCTCGGTTGGAGTTGCAATAATCTTAGCTCGTTTGGCAGTGCATTTAGTGTGTATTGTGCATTCATTTCATGTAACGAATAGTTTACCAAACGTTGTGTCATTATACAATTATTGTTGCATACTCGCACATACACACAGACACCCTCCAATCGCTTATTCCTGCACAGTTGCCAAACTTATTCAAGCACAGCTGCCACACATGTTGTGAATAGAGCACCAAAATCCGCCTCCATCTGCATCGTCCAAATCGCTGGTCAACATCGATGCCGTCTCGAGGCTAGCATCTGTCTCTTCATCACCACCAAAGAATCGAGTGAACACGCCATTTTCGGTAATACCGCTATCCGAATCGGTATCAATCTCGGTATCGTCGTCAGAAGTTCCACCATATGTTCGTTGCCCTCCATTCGCATTCATCGTTGTCTTCTTTGTAACTCCACCTCGTTTCAGTCGCAATCCCTTCGACGACAACCCCCGTCGCTTGAGAACATGCCAAGAAGATGGACAGAGTCCACGACGTGCTTGAGTGTTCTTTTGTTCTGTTGTCGGTTCCTCGTCTTCTTCTGTTATCAGATTTGGAGGAGGAGCACGTCGTGGATTAGCATTCTTTTTCTTTGCTGCCATCCTTGCTTTAAGCATGGTTATCCTTGCTTGGTTGTCTATGTGGTGACTTCTTGTTGTCGATGGGTGGCGATTACTGCATTGACGCTTTATCCGACGCCTCTCTGCACTTATTATTTGCTGTCGGCTCGAAACGATATGCAATCGAAGGTGATTATTCACCCGCTTCGGCGGTGGCGTAGGATGTGTCATCCTGCACACAAACTCTCTTTGATATATTATTTGTTACTGATAGGTTGTTGTCGCGTGAAACAAGGGAGCGCACTATTTCAGGATGCAATATTGATTGATTATGCGCACTTCTTGTATTTCAATGGAATACACACTTTAAACCAGAACTCAACGATGCTGTAGTAGTTTGCCATTGTCGTCACCGAACCTCTATTTCGATGTCGACGTCTCTCTCAATGAATGGAAACACACTGGTTATCACCGATTGTTGCGAAGATGGAGTTCTTCATTAACGATCACATCTAAATGGGATATGAATATTTGAAAAATGATCCTTCTTGAATGTCATACCAGTGGTTGCCATTTTTGGCCATGGGTTTTACCATGGTCATAATAAGATGGCCATCGTCTTCATTCTTCATTCATCTCGCTTTTCGAAGAATTGCTTGATTTCAAATGTACCTATTCCGAAGTAGATTTCAGAGTTCATTATCGCCATCAATCGCCATTTTTTACGCTGTAAAATAATATTAATTCCTACGTGAGATCCCGCCAATTCGATTCCGCCATTCATTTTTTGGCGGGAGCGGACAGTGCGGCAAAAAGCAGAAGTATCTCGCATTCGCCATTCGCTGCACGCTGCATCGATGCACCATGGTGGATGGTGGCCATGACCATCAATCTGCCGACATCTTATTCTGTCGTAGTCGTCGCGACCAAGTAGTAGAGTGGGTACGACGAGTTCACACACCGCCAAACCCAATTAATTTGTATAAAGCGATGACGACGACGCCGCCGCTGCCACCTCTCAAATTCATCGACATTGATCCCAACGAACGACTTCTGTCGCAGTCGAAGAAGTCGTCGTCGTTATCGCGTCGGGCATCCTCCTCGTCGTCACTGAATGTTGATGATGTTACCCAGGGGGGTATAGATCCAGAATTACTCAAGAGGGCAGAATATATGATAGAATGGGCCATCTCCAGCAAGCATGAGAATTCTCCACTAGTAGCACTGAATGAAAATAGTGGCAATGATGCGGCCAATGTCAACAAAAATAGCGACATTATCAAGGCCAGGGAGCAGTCCATCGTACTTAACAATCTTCTCAATCACAATTTTCGTCGCAAGTCTCCCACAGCGACTTCACCCGACAACAAAAACAACAACAACGGCATCGACAATACCACTGACCTCAACTACTCTGCACACTTCCTACGTGCGACACTTCATGCCATCATATCCACCAACTCTGGTCGTGAATTAGATCGCATCGTCTCATCTTCCAAATTACATGCTCAACTACTCCATTTAATTATGAAATTGGATCCTTTTCTACCACCCTCCAGTTCGGAAATATGTGTCCATTTACGAGAATTGGATAAGGCACGTTCCGAGCGGAAACGACGTTGGGTGCAGCATCAAGAACAGTTACAGCAACAGCAGCAGCAACTTCTTGGCAATAGCAGTCTCTTTAGCAATAACAACGCCAGCACCAATAATGGCCGGGTTCAAATATCAGAATCTTCCATAAGACACAAGGAGGACACCAAGTTCGTTATCCCACATCTACCCTACTTCCAATATCAAATTGCCGATGCTCATTTATCACTATTGGTGACGCTAGTGTCGCACAATTCCTCATTTAGTCTATCGGCAGTGCGGAGTTTATGGGGGATGTTGACGGACTTTGGATCACGATGGAAGGAGTGGGATGTTGGTCGAAGGAGGAAGGGGAGGGAGGAGGTGGTGCTTGGGGAGCAGAAGAAGACTAAGGTTCGGGTTGATTATGAGAAGAAGGTGGGAGAATATGAATTAGAGACGAAGGAGGAGCAGCCGGAGGAGGAAAGGCCTGTCCCAGGCATGAACGGGTTGACTGTGGAATTCGTCAAGAATATACTATCCATTGGTAATAATAATACGAACAGCGGAGATGGTGATGGTGAGAGCACTAAGGATGCTGGCGCTACTCATGACGACAACGGGGATGAGATCTATTCGGATCGCTTGCCTTTTGGAAGGTGCGTTTGAGACATTTGTTGGTTGGAAACTCATGCCTTCCCTCCATATCGATTTGTTTTCATCCCATCTCACCTGATACTTCTTACACCTTCGCGACACAACATCATTACAGAGTCCGACGAATTCTCCTCGCCCTTGTTAACATATTTCGTATCAGTCCACGCTCCAAATCGGACCTACTGCGTGAAATGGTTGCCAATTTTCCACATTACAAGACCTCTCCTCCCGCATTGTATACTTGGTATATACACATGTGCCTACAGATGGTGCACTTGGTTCATGTCGCGTTCGAGGAACCGATATTGGCATTGTTAGTGGATAAGGCATTGGATATGGATGTGGAGATTAAAATCAATAACGGGGGTGTGGTCATGTTGGACTCTGCTACTAGTAGTACTGCTGACAATAACGATCTGGAACAGTCCATCCCTGCTTCAGAACTTGATGAGAAAAAGTCGAGCAAACGATCCTTTCAGCAAATGTCAAATGGAATCCCTCCCACTGTTGTTGGTAATGCCATCACTCCGATCAAAACTTCAGATTCATCCATCATCAACATGGCAACAGGAGCTGCACAAGACAACGATGAGAGTAACGAAGCCAGCCATGTCATCGAAATCTCCGAACGGCTCGATTCCCTCATGACCGTGCTCTACCAAAGAGTCATTGAGGTCACACGTTTCACCCCGGATTCACTTCCCTCTGCCATGGCGGCGGTCCTACAGGCCAGACGTCTCTACCGACATTTGGACGGGGTATTCGATGAGAAGGTGCGCACCACTGATCGTTGCAAGTTTGTCCAGTTCATCTTCTTGGTTTTGTTTGGGAGAGAAAACGATGCGTTGGATGAGGTGGGTAAGCTATTGGCAAAGAGGGAACAGGAACGGCAGCATGAAAGCATTTTGCAGAAAACAAGTATCACCACAGAGGAAATTTTGGTATCTGATGATGCAGATACGTCCTCATCCTCCTTCAATGTTACGGAACCGCTCTATCGGGGATTCAGCGCTAAGTTGATTGACTTCTTCTACAACCCACATGCGGGTGACGACTTCCCAAGGCAAACAGTTGTTTGCTACCTTGCGTCATTCGTAAGCCGTGCCACCTATGTCTGCCCTGAGACAGTCTGTGAATGCGTTGCGGCCCTGCTTCGTTGGGCGGAAGCATACATTTCAGCACAATTGGATAAGAATGGCTCTGGTGTCACACCATCCAAGGGTGAAGGGGTGCGGCGTATCTCATCTGGAACGTCGCTTGGCAACACGCAACATCCGTGTGAAGTACATGCACTGTTCTACACTGCATGCCAGGCTGCGTTTTACATCATGTGCTTTAGGGGTGCTGAAGCTTTGAAGTATTATCGACGGGCATGTAAATTCGCGAACGATCCCGAGTCGGACTATGCTGATCCGGTTAGTGTTGATATTGGACCAGAGCGGTGGAAGTTAATTTGTGGCCATGTATTACAGCCACTAACGTATTGTTTGGAGAGTGTTCGTGTGGAGTTTTTGCATTTGGCAGAGGATTTGAACCTTTTCCTTGACTCTGACACTGCTGACAATATTGAGGATAAGAAGGAAACGGCGGTGAAATTTTTAGAGTATCTTTGGAGCACCTCGACAACAAAGCAGAGCAAGCAAATGCCTCACGGCCCAAACAAAATAAAGCCGACCACTCTTAAACGCAGAAGGTCCACTATCATATCAACGGCTGCAACGCAGGAAAAGAAGCGGTTGGATGGGGGCGTTGGTGGATTGGGTCAGGGGTCAAATCCGTTAGACTCATTCTTCCCATTCGATCCGTATTTATTACAGAAATCATACAGGCATGTTCATCCTTACTACAGGAATTGGGAAGATTGCATTTTATCGATTGATAATGAGATTGAAAGCAATGTGCATCTCGAAGGAAGTTTATGCGATGAAAATTACAATTCCGACGCAAGTGTTCTCGATGATGAAGGAGAAGATGCTGCTGTTGATGAAGACGAGGAAAACAGCATTGATGATGAAGATGATGCAGACGACATTAGCCAAGGATCAAAGCCTTCGGAGTCCGTGGATCAGGTGCCTACAACATCCAATGGGGTGTCATCGTTTTATGAAGACTCTCGCTTTGAAATGGAAATTCGGCGTTCTCGGGCGATGAGCACAGGGAGCCAGTGTAGCTGGTAGTAATTGTTTGAAGTAAAGGAACTATCTCAATCAAGGCAAATGCATGATGGAAAATTATTCACATTTCTTAGTACACGTATGATGGTTACACTACTGATCGCGGACACGTCATCCTTCATCATTCCATACTCGAAGTCTGGAGACGTTCTCGGTGTTCATTCTTTCTTATCGTCAGAAAATCTGCGTTGGCGTGTGAAACTTGAGGTCGAGCTTCTCTCCATCAAAGGAGAGTCCATCATCCCGGCTAAACTCCAACAGACACCCACAATCTTGGAATGCAGCATACATTTTACGACCGTCGGGGCTGAACGCAAGTCCGGTAGTCTCATCATTTACCAAAGCGGTCGAGTAACCCTGAAAGATTGCATATTTCGCACCGGTAGGTTTGTGAATAGAATATACGCCAGGAGTGCTTCCTCCATCTTCGGTCAAGTAAAGGTAATCTCCACCATTACGAACGATTTGATCAGGTTGGTCATTGAAATTACCACCACCCGTTCCTAACGTCCCATACTTGGTCGATGACGAAGTATAAGTACCATTATCCAAATTCAGAACGAACATTTTGTACAGTGTTTTCGAGACAAAGTACAAATAACCATTGTGAAAATCGATTCCCTCACAGTAAGCAAAGGAAGCAGCTTGCGAATTTCTTCCTTCCTGCAAATCGGTTGACCACTTGAAATGTGTGCTATTGAGGATGACCAAATATTCGTACGTGCCACCGGTGGCATGAACGGTATCAAAATTGGCAGTGGTCGATGATGCTAGCGGAGTGTATTTCCTTAAGGCTCCATACTGGGCATCTTCAGTAACGAAGAAGATCGGTTGCAACGGGTTGCGGTTGTCAACTGCCATGGACTCAAAGTTGCCGCCCGTGCCGCCGAGAGGGGTCACCAATGCTCGCAATTGAGTAGGATTTGGATCTGAGAGGTGCGCGAGGAGAACGATCATTATTAGACGGTCGATACTACAAGTTCACCAACTTATTCTAGCGAAATTTCACGTACCGATCTGCCAACATTGCCCTGTTCCAAATTCCTCACACGTTATCCAAGTGTTCCAAGGTGTCAGCCCACCTCCACAGTTCCTGGTCGTACTCCCAAGGAACTTTGTAAAGCTTGAGACGTTCCCGCTACTATCAAAATACAATCCGTACACTCCACCGGCAGCGGAAGATAATTCTGAATTAGTCACATACACATATCCCCCAGTACTTAATGGGACAATGCCAGCACCATCCGGCTGGGAATGGAAATTGATGCTCGAGGTACCTCCACCGGCCAATGGTACTTTTTGACCCGCTCGTGCAAGCACCTTAACAGACATTCCAGTACACATCTTAATACCAAGACTTTCGACTGTGATTGCCAAATCACCACGAACAAATGCGATTGGTGTTGGATTATTCGTTGGAGAATAACTTGTTGGATTATTCGCCGTTGGATTGATCGTCGGATAATTTGATGGACCATTCGTTGGACTACTAGTCGGAATATTTGATGGAGAAGTTGTTGGAGAAGCTGTTGGGCTACTACTGGTTGGATTCTTCGTTGTTGGATACCTTGTTGGTTTGCGCGACGGCACCATTGTTGGATTCCGTGTAGGAGATTTACTTATTGGCGCTCTCGTTGGCTTCCTCGTTACTGGCTTCCTGGTAGTTTGTAATTTCCTTCGTTTGGAGTTGGCCCCGTCTTCCACCAGTTCAATTGTAGATGCATCAACGGTGTCGCTCGGTGTCTCGTCGCCTGATGAGGTATTGTCTGTTTTGTAGCTGCTGATGACGATGCGTGTTGCATCGGCATGCGTTTCACTATTAAAATGATCGCCAGGGAGTTCATCGTCATGCAGTGTCATTGAACCCGGCAACGCCCCGACCGCCGCCACCATCATTAGAGTGAAGATCAATACCCCCGCCAACTTGGTCTTCTGGCGGCGAATGAGGAGTGCTGGTGATGGTGGTGGATGCCGCCCACCTGGAATTACCGACGAGAATGATGTAGTACATTTCTCCTCCTCGGACACATGAGGGATCACCCCCAAGTTGTAATCGCATTCATCCGAATTGCAGACCATAATATCAAAGTTACTACACCGCTTTTTGCTTTATTATGGGTGACAGGGTACCATTGTTGTAAGTTGACAAGGTGCGCGATAGTATGAGCATGGTTGATGGCGATGGTAACACAAAGTGATTATTTCCTCCAGCTACTACTGGAACAATGACTATGACACTCTCTAGAGAAGTCATCAACAGAGTCATTAATCACAACTACTGCTCAAATCATCGCCAACAGGTGGCCGAAGATCAAGATATTCGCTGATTGAGCGAGATCTCAGATAGATCTCAATCACTGATATTAAACAGCTAGCAGCAGCTAGCCACGTAAAGCTCATTGGTACTTTTGTTATGTAAAGCTCAA
>JALLBK010000128.1:0-53685 GCA_036940085.1 Discostella pseudostelligera
CTAGTATGAAATCTCACAACTGTCTCGCTGCGGACCTATGTAAATTCTAGAAAGGCCCGTAGTAACATGAAACATGAGAGAAAAGAGAACGAGAACTCTGGGTCACCATGATGGACCATTGCTTCCCCCAGCCACAGTATGTAACACCATTGTACCTACCTACCATCCCTGCGCTACAACCAAAAGTAAACATCATGTCCTACAACTATGATGACTGCGTCAACTCCATCGAAGAGTCTAGACGCAGGGCATATGCCGGCGCAGTGACCACCGCCGCCGCCGACGACGACGACGTTGCCAATTCCTCCGCCGTCATTGGTCCATCTGCGGCGCCGGATCTGGAAGCGCTCCAACAATCGATGGATGGTTTTGCCAATCTCTCAGCGCATTGCCCAATGACGCCTCTTTTATGGATGCAGTATGCATATGATTCAGAAAATTTGATCGAGGGTTTGATGATGATGGAATATTCAACGATGGAAGGGGGTGACGACCAGCAGAAGTGTCACCATAAAATGCAATGTAGGAAGAGTGCGCTGGAATCATCAACGGGAATATTGCAATTGGCACTAACCGAGTTCTTAGGCTGTGCTCTACTTCATTTGTACTATCTCGAATCTCTCGCTGATTATATCTACCATAGTGAGGAGTTGCATCACATGAACTCACAAAACGGAATAGTCGGCATGGAAGGTTACGACCGGCGAGCCATGCGAGACAATCTCTCTACTGCCTTTGAACGTGCATGGGAATCTGTGGGGAGAGGAACACATGTGAATGAGGGGATGATTGTGTCAGAAATTTATCGATTGCATGGATCATTCTTGCTATTTAGTCTCTCGTCTGCGGTGACTGAATTGAAAGCTCAAAGTCGGAACGGCAATTCTGTGACGATTGATGATTCGGAGACGAATGCCATCTCGCAACAGCTGTTTGCACTACTTCTAAGATGGAGCAAAACTCCCATGGGGGAAGGATCAAATGATGAAATGATGCAAGATATGGAATATCTCTGGGATGAGGCTTGCTCGCTAATACTCTCCTTGTACGATGAGGAGAATCAACAAATGCATCGAAAGAGTGTCCTCGAACAGCAAAAGGCAGCTCTTTGGGAAACTATGGACAACGAACGGAAGAACACGTCATCTCTTACAAATGTGTTGTCGTCCTACGAAAATGAGATAGATGTTGCAATGTCCAATGAAGGTATTGCACTTCCGATGCAAACTTTGTTTCATTCGATACCAGAGCAATCAAATGGAAATGATATCTTAGGAATTTATGCGCAATCCTTGAAGAAAAGCAGTGCAAAATGGAATCCTATCCTCTTGGATGACAAGCATCGTTTCCTTCTTGGGTTTGGAGGAAGTGAAACAAGTCGGGCTTTTATGAAGGCAATCTCTTTCCTTCAACGCATCTACCTGGACATGATGAAGAGGGGAAAGGCAGTCGATGTTGCAGATAGCTCGCCAGTCGAATGTTGCATTGTCACATATCAAAGCTCGTTCATTATCTCATTGTATGAGAGAGCTGTATCGGAATGTCCAACAGTTGAACAATTATGGACTTCTTACTTGAATTTTCTTAAAGATGAACGGACCCGTCGTCGTAGCCAAATGAATGGGGGCTCACACCAGAACGAAGAGCTGGCGTCTACACTCCAGTCGGTATCCCATCGCGCCGTGACGAATTGCCCATACAGCTGTGCACTATTTGAGATACGAATGACCACCCTCGGTTTGATCTCAGCATCCAATTTGGATCCTGATGATATCCATGCAGTCATTAAAGAGGCGACAGACTTGGGATTTCTGACTAGCAATCGGGAGGCCATGTTATACTTGAGGCTTGTGGCGATACTCGTGGTGAAAAGGAGGCTCTTGAATCTCATTTCAATGGGTACTACTGCGACGTCATCTGTTTCTGGCAAGGATTACGACGGCAGTGAAGCCGGTACAATATCGTGCACATCGTTAAGCCCAAATGACACGGAAGAAGTTAGAGATCTGCTTGAAGACATCCGTGACATGTAC
The DNA here is from genome assembly GCA_036940085.1 of Discostella pseudostelligera. Taxonomy (NCBI): domain Eukaryota; phylum Bacillariophyta; class Thalassiosirophyceae; order Thalassiosirales; family Thalassiosiraceae; genus Discostella; species Discostella pseudostelligera. The sequence continues at coordinate 2,034 of JALLBK010000128.1, forward strand.
GATGAAATAGACACGTATTTATTCAACTCGCACCCAGCATGGTCAGAGGGGAAAGCTGCATTTTGGAAGAATCGTGCACTCACTGAGGCGTATGTGTTGTGCCCTATTGACACTGCTCTTACCAAACATGAAGATGATGAGTTCTCAGAAGACGACTCTGCGATGACCAACAAAAAGGCCGTGCAATGCTTTGAAAAATTGGTCAAGGCACAAAAACCAAGCCATCCTGATTCATGGAGGGAATATATCAGATATACCATGCAGTCGCAGCCATCGAATATTGCAGCAACGGTATCGTCGCTTCGTAGGCTTCGCGGATTGTATAATCGAGCCATGTCATCCGTGAAAAAGGCCAGCCAGGAACCATCCTTGTCTGTTGACAACAAACAATCATGGATGGGAACTGGAGTTAACGCTGCCCTCCTCGATAGGGACTACGATTCATCTCTCATCGATTTATGTCGGGAATATTTGGAGTTCGAGCGCAACTACGGCTCTTTGGAGAGTTTCTCACACGCCCAGACACAAGTACGCAGCAAGCTGATGAACTGGAACCCCTCTGTTCCAACGACAGCTCCTTTACCTCACATCGAAGAACATTCAAGAGCGAAGAGAAAGCTTGAAACTAACAATGTTGCGACCGAAACGAACGTCTCAATCAGAGACGAGGCCATGGGCGAGGACGAGGACGACCAAATTTTATCGAAACGAGCTAAGGTCAAGACTAATTTGAAACAACCAAAGAAGTCAGATAGCGTGCACAAAGTTCGCATTGGAAAACTGGAATACCCAGCTCACCCGTTCACAATTCATGTATCCAAACTGAGCAAGGAGACCCAAGATATGGACCTTGTTGATACATTCAGTCATGAAGTTGGAGCTGTGGTACATGCCAAGATACTCCGCGAAAAGCTCACAGGTAAAGGCGGCCATCACTATCATGGTGAATCGAAATGTTCTGGACTTGTTCAATTCGAAGAACGGTCATCGGTGGAAAATGCATTGCAAAAGGATGGACTGCTCGAGATTGGAGGAAAGTCGGTTAAGATTCAAAGATCCCACTTGCCAGCGGTTGGGTTGGTTCCGGCAGGCATGCATCGTGTTAATCCGAAGGGCGAAGGCAAGATGTCCAAACGGAACGAATTAAGGAAAAAGAATACTGACTCGGAAACAAAAGGAAGTGGGGCAAAGTCGAATATTGAAAGCATGGATATTGATGACGGCGGGAGAGGCAACAAGAAGCAAGAAAGTGCAGGAAACGATCGCACCAAAGAGAAGATGAAGAGTCCATCAATCACCTCTCCAAGCTCTTTGTCATTTGGCATTCTTTCACTGAAGCCGACCCATGTGAGACCAAAGCCCAAGATCACTCTCGATTCAAAGAAAAGGTAGAGCGAACAATATGATTGGCTGCTGAATAAAAATGAATTTAAATTTAATTCGACTAGTTCTTCATCCAATGCCGTAGCCACCATGTCTTCTTCCCTTTCCTGGCTTCACCCCCTGTGGCTTCTTAGAAGTCGTCGCCCTCTCCTCCACGTTGTCAAACAAGTTGCCGAGATATTTGCCAATTTGTTTCCCTTGCTGTCGACTCACTTCCCAGGATAGTGAATGCGGGGGCAACTGATAAATCGGACGTGTTTCCCAACCATCATCATGATTTTCATCGTCGGCATTGCTTTCTGTACTGATTTCATCAAAGTCATCTTGATCTAAATTGATTCGCTGACTTCTAACATTGAATTCAACCATCACTCTCTCCTCCAACTTCCGCTCCATCCTCTCAAATTCCAAAGGCAGCCTCAGTGGAGACAAATCCAACACTAACCGATCACAGTCGCTCCCAACAATAGACGAATTAGGGTTCATCTTATGCAGTACAATCATCGGTCTACCCCGTGCATCCATCAAACTGCGATATGAGTTCAATAATGGTGCATCACGTCGTTGTGACCGCCATGCTGACCCAGTCACCTGAAGAAATCCCTGACGCCGCGCCTGATCGAAGGTAAGTCTTTCCTCTTGATTTAATCTATGCGGTATACCCCTACTCCCGGTCCCCTTCTTCTTGGCGGGTAGGCCCCAGCTGATACTTTCAACATCCCGGACATCTGGGCGCCAACAGTTCTGGCGGGCTTGCCAGAATGGTGGTTCAGATTGTTGTGTTTGGTCAACATTATCTACCGATGATGATGTAGTCGACCGTAAAGACGTGCAAGACGCCGTCGAAAATGAAAGGATGGGTTGCCTACTACGCAATCGACACACTGCCAATAATTGATGTGATGTTTTGCCAAATAATGGCGTGTACGAGGTGGCCAAATTCCAGTTTGCCATCAAGGATATGATGGCGGTGAGATTGGCAGCAACAGCAACCCTGGTCATCGTCATCGTCTGTCGGAGTTCGACCTGCTTGCTTCGTATGCTCCCTCGCGAGCCAGCGAGTAGATGATGATAGAAATCTCTTTAAATGCCAGCCAACGTCACAGTGATGTCCGGCTAGATTGGCTAATGGTTTGGAAGGTTCGTCCTACGGAGCTAGATGGGCAGGCGCAGTAGCTTCGTCATTGTGCAGGGAAATCTGAATCAGTGCCGTGCAGTTCGGCGGATTTGGATCTCCCGCCAAATCTCCTCCCGCCAAAGGTTTTGGCGGGAGAGAGGGCGAGTCATTTTGGCGGGAGATGTAGACCTTTACACGTGGCAGTTCGTCGGTAGCCTTGATAGCGCTGTGTCTCGAAGAGCGGAGAGAGAGCGACAAGCACAACATCCTCACGAGCAAGTAAGGTATTATTGGAGCACGTTAACGACAACTAACCATCGAACTATGTTTATTCTATGTTGTAGCTACTTAGCAGGAGTAATTCACTGAAAGAATCCAGTCTTCTTGCCAGCCTTCTTCTCCTGCAACGCTTGTAACTTCTCCACCAACTCCTTTTCTTCCTTTGACAGACTCGATGGAATTTCAATCTTCATGGTAACATAATGATCTCCCCGTTTACTCGAATCGCCCAGCACAGGTGCGCCGTTCCCCTTGAGCCTCATCACTTGCTCTGGCTGTGTCCCCGGGGGTACCTTAATTGTAACCTCTCCATCGACAACTGGAACTTTCAGGGATGCACCCAATATGGCATCCACATACGATATCGAGGCATCGGAATAGATTTCGGGACCCTCTCGTCGGAAGTTGGGATCCGGCTTAACCTTTAAGAAAATGTACAAATCACCAGCTGGTCCACCTTTGGGTCCGGCATCTCCCTCAGATCGCACTCGCAACTTATTCCCATCCTCCACTCCCGGAGGAATGTCCACCTTGATTTGTTTCGTTTTGCTTACTGTACCCTCCCCAGAGCATGTGCCACAATACTCCTCAATCTTTTGACCCGTACCACGACATGCCGAGCACGTCTGCTGCGTTTGGAAATTACCCAATGGCGTTCGAGTAACTTGCATGGTCACACCCACTCCATTGCACACCGAGCAGGTACTAACTTTGGCACCAGGCTTCACACCCGATCCTGTACACGTCCCACAAGTCTCGAGATGACGGATGCGCACCTTCTCCTCTCCACCAAAGATGGCCTTCTTGAAGTCCAATTCTAGATCAAATCGTAAATCATCTCCGGCCATTGGACCCGATCGTCGTCCACCACGGGCTCCACCCCTCCCTGCAAAGCCAGCGCCCGGACCACCGCCCCCACCAAAGAATGTATCGAATATATCTCCCAAATCTACCTCCTGACTAAATCCAGCACCACCAAATGGACTACCATAGCCGTACGGTCCACCACCCTCACTGGCGGCACTGCTTCCCACACCCGCCTCGCCGAACATGTCATACTTCTTGCGTTGATCGGCATCACTCAGCACTTCGTAGGCGCGATTGACCTCCTGGAATTCGGTAGTGGTGTCTTTCCCTGGATTGGCATCGGGATGGTACTTTTTGGCCAATTTGCGATAGGCAGATTTGATCTCGGCAGCGTCGGCAGAACGCGAGACGCCGAGAATGGAGTAGAAGTCGCGATTGGAGGAGGTGCGTGAGGACATGTGTAGTGAGGTGTTGGGATAGCGATTGTTGTTGCTGCTGCTGCTGCTGCTACTGAAAGAACTGTAGGATGGTGGGAGTTTGGTGGTCGCGACCGGTCGTCGGCATTCGGATGGTGCGAAGCCCATGATGGGAGCACATGCTACTAGGCAGAGCGCTAATGCTATTGGGACTACTTTCATTGTTGTCTTGGATATAAGATATTTATGGTGACAATTTGATCGAGGGTTAGGATAGGCAGGTAGAGATGATGATGATGATGATGTGCTCTCATGAACCATAGCGGCGGAAATGATGTGAGATCTCCATCGATGGATCATCATCGTCCCTCGTCGCAGCTTCGCGATGGCGAATGTTTTGTTTGTGTGGTGTTGGACGCTGATCGATCGCGGAGGTGGCGCATTTTGGCGGGAAGGATGACGTCAGTCTCTGACGAATCTTCCACGCGGAGTCACTGGTCGCTTCCCGCCTTTCCAGCTCTCCCGCCAATCTTTAAAGATCCCAAAGAGAAAAGAGATCAAAGATAGACCAAAGATCCAGTTTTCACATCATGGTTATGCTGGTGCAGCGACACACCATCCACCGTCAACCGTCAATCATTGAAGGCAATGTCCGCATCCGACCTCCAACGCCGACGAGACCAAGAACGTGCCCTCCATGAGACGCAATCCTTCTTATCCAAGCATCAAAACATCCAACGTCTTCATGATTGGGAACAACGAACGCAGCAACAAATTGATCAACGCGAAGTGAATACCATTGCACAAAAACTGCTGCAACGGGAGGAGGAGGAATTGCAACAACGACAGCAAGAATTGCAATCGCTGTACAGCAATGAAACGTCATGTTGGAATGATACACGTCAACGTGCAATGACGGTGACGCAAGAAGAGCGAATGGAACAAATACGTGCACGAGCATATGAACTGAAGGAGAGGCGGGAGAAGGAGCGACAGGCGTTCGTCAAGGAATGTTACGAACGACAATGGATGGAATCCTGCGATGATTTGCGGGCACTAAATTCCAAGGCAATGTTAGATAGACTTACAAAGGATCGGGAACTCATCATTAAGAATAAAAAACGGATAAGTGAAGAACAACAAAAATGTCAAGGTGAGAATGTAGCGATGCCATCAATGACGGACGCGGACGATGGAGGAAACACCGAACAACGTCGACAATCATCTCTCGAATATAAGCGGGCACTAGATCATCAAATTCAATGGAAGAGGTCACATGCAGAATCTTTGATGAGGAGCAAGCAACTCCAAGAGCAGGAACAGCTGGAACAACTTGCTAAACTCCAGGAACTTGAAAAACAATCCGAAAGAGAACTGATCGAGAAAGCCAAGCAGGATGGCGAAGAGATGCTACAGGAAATGCAACAGCGATCCAAAGAACGTGAGACTCGACAATCAATTGAGCGCAATCAGAATAGTATACTACTACAACATGTCATGGAGGAGGAACGCAGACAAATTCAGATGGAACAAGCCAAGAAGGAGTTGGGTAGAGAGATTGCTTTCGACTTTATGCAATGCCTACGAGATCAAGCAAAGGAAGACGAGAGAGAGAACGATTACATTGATAGAATCCTGACCAATGAGGTAGAAGGTTTGGCAAAATTGAGTGATGAAAAGATAGCGGCCGAGATGGAATATACGCGCAAATGGATGAAAGAGGTACGCCTGAGCAATAATTACATTTCTCATAAAGATTTACAGTGCATTGATAACTTCGTTATTGATTCATCCACAGGTGGATGCATCGTGGCAGGCGCAGATTCGACGAAAACAGATCGAGGCTGAAAAGACACGCACTGTCATGGAACAAGAAATTGCCGATGTTCAAGCTGCTTTACGTCATGAAGCGGAGGTGGAGGTTGCAGAAACAGAAAATGCCAGGGCGAAGAGAATTGAAACCATGATGGACAATAAACAGCGAATTGATACACGTTTGGTGGAGCTAAGCAGGGAGCAACAGGAGAAACATCGTGTACAGGAACAAATTCGTAATGAGGAGAAAGCTTACCAAAGGAGACTTGAGGAGAAGAAGAAGCAATTCGGCGTCCGTGATCTAATCTAACTTACCTTTATAATATCACGGTCAATCATTTGGCCTAGAGTCGTTTAGCTGCAGCATATTAAGAAAGTACCATCATTGGTTGGACAACATGATCCTGCAATGTTCGCCGCAGTACACTTTTCGTTATTGGCGCAGTCAGCACTCTCACTTGAGGAAGCACTTTGACCTTCGCTACTCTCATTTTCACTAAAGTCACTATTGTAAGACAGTTTGGCTGTCGTATTCGTCGAGAACCCATCCCTCGTGCTAATCCAGAAAAGCACCTGACTTTTGCTGAGCCCAGGGTCCAATTGGACACTGGCCAACTTTTGGGCGTCAATCCAAGCAGTGTTTGGATGAAGAATTGCGTCGTTGCAAATTGAATATCCTTTCCAAGCGATTTCGACAGAGTCACTTGTTCTTATTACCGATTGCTCGCCCTCGACAAACCCTGATGGGAACACGCGGTGTGAGAGACCATTAATTTGGGAAGATACTTAATGGCTCAAATATATGAGATATGTGGCTTACCCTTGTCAAATAACTCAGCTGTAATCGGAGTGATTGGCATGAAGTTGATCAAATGAACGTAAATATTATCGTTGCCAAACCAAGTCGTACATGAAACATCTGTCATGCCTAGATTGCCAACCATGAAATTTTTCCTAAACTCGTTCGTGTATGCAACAGGCACGCCGCCGTTAGTCCCATCGCCAGTTTGGTTGTTTTGAGATGGTGGCATGTGCCAATACGTCTTTGCTCCCATCAATTCCGTTGCGAGTAGTAATCTTGCATAGTCAACTATCTTACTGTCACCACTGTTACCCCATCGAACTTTTGACCAAAGATATGCACCGTAATAGCAATTAACAGCTTCGCTCGAACTTTCCTGAGATTTACCGTTTGCAAATGGAAATAATCCACTTGCAAAAGAGTGCTGAGGAATAGAAATGGTGAGTGTGAGAGCTCGAAAAATAAGTGACATCGAGAGATAGGAAATGACTTACTCCATCAAACCATGATTTATGACGTGCTAACGGGAAGAAAATATCGCTGTCAGAGGACGTGTGTGCACCATTATGAGCAACATCGTAAAAGAGAGCGTCCACATACGGCCCATATAAGGAGATGAAGCTTGGATTCGCCCTTCCAAGAATTGCGGCAGCGAACAGGACGTATCCATAGTGAAAATGGTGGTCATTGTATCTCGAATTTCCAAAGTCGGCATTCACATCCTCCATTCCTTTTGTAGAAAGAATACCGCCAAGCTGAGCATCATAAACCAATCGCTTTTCTTTCTGATCTCCAAGCCACAAGGTTAGATATTTTTCCAATAACGCATATGCTTTCCGTGATGTCCCGCTGCTGATTTTATTCTTCTCTGTTGGCACTGACGACGCAGCGTTTTCGATGGGCACCAAAGAAGACTCTGCTTCGAGTGGTTTTGGTTGTGTGACTGTGTTGTTCATTATGCGATTAACTTCTTCATCGACCACATGAACATTTGCTGCATGGACCACCTGTGCAATATGCGCTAATTGAGCCAATCGAGCGATCTGTTTTCCTGCTCCATAAGCTCCGTTAGATAGATCAGGCAGATTAACGTCGAGGTCTGATAACACTGTTTGGAGAAGAAGATCTCTGATGGATTGGTCGAGGGCCAATATTGCCTTGGATTCATTATTTACCGATAATTGGCTAGATTCCAGTGACGGATCATCACCAAAGGCCGTGAAAGTCAACTCTTCTTCGTATGCCCAGGAGTCCCCTATCACAGGCACCATTTGACCTTTGATACTCCAATATGTAAGATCAAAATCGTCCTCTTGCAGCAAAAGTTCTTCTGCAGTAGTGATGGACGCGGCGTGGTGCGGTAACGCGAGTGTGAGAAGCGGAACATTGGTAGCGGGAGAGGTGGTTGAAGTCATTCCAATAGTTTCATATGAAAATGTGATTCGCCCGATACTGTTTTCCTTTGGCATCTCCGCTGACGTTAGTTGCCTCTCCACGTGCTGGTCTGAAATCCTCCTGTGGATCTTTTTACCTGAATTGTTCGCATCATGAGACGATGCAAGAGGTTTGCGGGATCCTGATCGGAAATCCCATGATACTGTTCCACTGACAGGATAGGCCCCAGCATGGTATAATAGTCGCTTTACTCCAGGAGATCGAAACAAACGCTCAAGATCTGATACTTTCTTCGAATTAGTACCGCCAGATGTCGACGTCATTGTAGTTGATGCTGAAGTAGTCGGTGGAACAAGTGCTAATCGGATCACGCCATCAAACTTATCTCTGGACGAAATAGATCGCCGAGCATCATAATTGAGCTCCAACGTTATTGGTTCCGATGCAAATACCAACCACGTCAATCCTTCCATTGTCGTTACAACAAACTGTACCCCCGTGACAACTTTCCTTTGCTTCGAGGATGATTCTTGTACAATTGCACAAATACCAAGCTTTTTGTCATCTGCATCGGGCAATACTTCATCACCGATTGTTGGGGGACATGAGACATCATCAAAATCTGACAAAGCAGTCAACTCTGGAGAAAGACCAGAGTATTTTGAAGTTATGTATGGGGATCCTTGCACAATATAGCTTTCCCATTGGCCACTACCCTTGGAGCTCGATCCAGCATTTGCATCGCCTGAATAGAATCGTAGTGTGACACTCAAACTATCAAACCGAACGACATGCCGAGTGTGAATTTCCTCAGTGGAGCCCAAGGTTACATCGGGAGCAAAAGCGTCCTGAATACTATTAGCTTGGATGACACGACGTGATGCCGAGTAGGACGCTTGCAATTTACCGAGTGGTGACCATTGAAACGAGTATGGGTATGCAACAATGGGGTATGAATACTGATTTTGCTTCTTTTGCAATAGGGGAGGTGTTTCGTCATGTTGTGTTGAAGATGGTCGTTGTTGTTTTGTTTGTTCATTCAGTGGTAGCAAGACTAGATTAGTCCAAAATGCCCCGGTAGGAAAGGGAACTCGTAGGAAAGGTTTTGGGCTATATCTCAGACTCCGCTCATCATTGTTGTAATTATGTGACGTCGCTGATGATTGAACATGGTCTTGGTTATGTACATAATCACTTTTCTCAGTAAGGCTACGACCTCCATACAAAAGTGATTGGTGGAATAGTGACACGTCCATAATGTTGGACACAGGATCACCGAATGATTCCCGGTCAACTTTGGTAAAGGGCACGCCATGCCAAGTCGACTCTGGAGAAGATACCGTAGTACTCTTGTCTGTCGAGTGGGTTGTCTCCGTATAAGCAATAGCCGCAATGAAACATAATCCCACACCCACAAACAATCCCAGACACACTAACGAAAAGGCAACATCTGGATTTTCCCGTTTGGGGAATAATCGTCTCGATACATCATCTAGAATCGATAGACGCACATGCATTTTGGAAAATAGATCGGTTGTAAATAGTGTGCTTTCGTCGGGATCACGTGAGTAGGCAAGTGTATCTGTCTCATTTGTAATGACGTTAACGCCTATATGTGGATCACTCTCTAAACGAGGTATCTGCTTACGGGCAGATCCCGACATCATGGGAGTAGATGCATTTCTACCCTTTTTAATAGCAGCAGCAGTGGCGCTGAATGAAAAATCCATTTCGTGATCACTTTCTATCCCCTCAATAGTGCTAACATCGACGTCACCAGGATCTGGTGACAAGAGCAATGAATCATGAAGCAACCGCTCCCCTAGCAGAGGTTCAGTTTCAGTGGTACGAGCTGTGTCACCACCGCAACTCTCCGTCCGATGCATGGGTGACGAAGATGACGTTTGGTAGGGCGTCGTGTAGCTGGAGCCGTGCGATGGCTTTGGCGTTGGACTGGTGGTCGAGCCGTACCCCATGGTGATCAAGGCTTTGGCTTTGGCTACTGGCTACTACGGTTTGGATATGGATATGGCTGTATGGCTTGTTGCCTGCGCCATGCTTTTACTTAAAAAAATGGCGACAGTGGCGGGAAAAGCTCCACGCGGAGATGACGATCCTCAACAAGAGATGTTCTGAGATTGCTGATCGCAAGGTCAACTATGGAAATGATTGCTTCGCGCTTTGCAATCCATCCAGGCTAATACAGAATCTCGTAGATGATAGCAATGCATTTGCTCTTACATGTCTACCTAGCTGAACTGGTGAAGAGGTGCAGGCATTCTAATTTCTCTAGTAGCTCATTAGAATGGTTCATTCAATGGAGAGCATAACTAATCAGAATATTTCCTTGAGAATGAACTGGCTACACAACCCAAACAACACGCATCATGCAAATCGCAGTACAATCTAAGCAAGTCGCATCCTCTTCAGTGCCCCCAAGAATGCCCCGCGATTATCTCGCCTCTTGTACACATTGGTCAACTTCGTTTCATCTTCACCCAGTAAACCCATTAATGCACTCTTCCGCTCCACCTTCACCAACCGTGCCCCCTTCCCACCCGGCAAATCAAAGGCCCTATCCCGAGGCTGGGGGGTGCGCATGTGGTACTCCATTTCTTCAAGGGGGGAGTTGTCGCATACACGTCGGGGAAGGTCAGATATACGATAGTATGCGCCAAGGACGGGCGCTGTGCCATCCATCATGGCAGAATTATTGACGGCGTCTTCCTTAGTAGTAGCAGTTGTAGTAGTACTATCGTCACGCCCAAGACTTTGTTCAATAAACATGTTCATCAATTCTCGTTCTTCGTCGCTAATCACACCCTTCAAGTTCGAGTTGACAAATGATTCATCGACGCGGAATACTCCCCCACCAAGCGCACCATCTAAAAATCTCTTCAATACACCACCACCACGTAGCCTCAACACCAAATGCAGCGTAGCATCATCCCCAATATTATAATCATCAATCGTCTTGCCATCCTGGAGCTGCTGGCCGCCAAATATAATCCGCTGTTGTTCGGGGGGGATACCCTCCTTCTCGGCAATCTTGGCCTTGACATCCTCGATGGATTCACCTTCCTCGACTTCAATGGATACGGTTTTGCCGGTGAGGGTTTTTACAAAGAGTTGCATACCGCCGCGGGGAACGACGTGGAGTGCCGTGGTGAGCGCCGAGGAGGGTCGGACGACGGCGCGCCCGCCAAGGAAGGGTAGACGACGACCATCCGCGCCTGATTGAGATAGGAGGAGGGTTGATGCCAGTAGAAGGCAAGATTTCGTGGATACCATGGTGGCGATGCTTGTAATCTGATCAATCGACGACTCTTCCAATTCAATGTTCGATCGATGCTGAGGTTGTGGTGTTGGTGTTAAGATTTGTGATTTGTGATGGATGAGTTCCAGTTGGAATGCAATATCCACGTGGAATCACTAGTGGCAGTCGAGTCCATCATGTCCCCGCCAAAATATTGTATCGCTGCTGAAAGCCACCACGTCATTGTGTTTCCCGCCATATCTTTCACCCACCACGTCATCGTGTTTCGTATCTTTTCCCGCCAAAAATCTGAAATCTACCACATCTCGTGTCTCCCGCCAAAAATCTTGGAGTCGAGTCAAGCACCTCCGCCGCCGGAATAGTCGAGACGTTGACCAGGGACCGTGGTAGATATCTACTGGTAAAAAGTAGCCGCGACCACATAAACATTCACCAATAGTTCACTGCTCAAAGCCTACTCATATCAACACTTACCCGTTCTGATTAGCCTGCATATCCACACCAGTATTTTGCTTCCGGAAAATGTCTTCCGTTTCACAATCACAATCACAAGCTGCGGACTATTCGTCGACGTCGTCATCGGCGGCAGGTATTATTCATGAACCGGCCATGATGAATTCATATCGCAATATCCCGTGGCCCGTTCGTCCATCTCCGGGCATCAATTATAATTTTGTGACGATTATCTACCTTGCTGGGTCTGCATTTGCAGCATTATTTTATGCATTGGAGAAGCATATTTTCCCCTCCCTATTTGGAGACAGCGATAAAAACAATAATACTACTTCTTCCAGTGAAATAAACAGCGACAATGGAGACGGCAATGACGTACAGGATGGTGGGGATGCATGGAAGGAATTTGCCAATGGTATGGAAGGAATGTACCTCATATTTATTCCGTTCATTCCGTGTCTATTGTGGAGCCTTATTGTTCGATCCTACTGGTTGAAGGAGACGAGTGACGCATCGAAAGAGAAGAAGGAGAATTAAGTTTTAGACCAATCCAATAATATTGCGCATCCCAAACCTTCACCCAGGGATATCACCAAACTGTCCTGCTGCAACAAAATCATGACAATATGAAACGGTTACTAAATTTAGAGCCCCTACCCAACTCTGCCCTGAATAACTTCATCTCATCTTCCGGAAGATAGCATCTTGTTGGGGATTTGCATTCCACTAAAGATGAGACCGGTACAAAACGCTTGGATCGAACACACGGTTTGAGAAATGATGGTCCACGCACGATGTCCAAAAACTTTGATCATCTGGAAGGGCCCCGATTCTTCCTCGTGGGGTGAATTGGATTGATCAGTCTTCTTGTGACCATCATCGTCATTAGAATACTCAGTTGCAGTCTTCGCAAACAAACTCGCAGAGGAGTCTTGCATCGGGATGTGTAGCTCCGTTTTGCCTTTACCGAGTGGATACCACATGGGATCTTGCTCATCGGGCTCCAAAATACGCCAATTCACGCCACTATGAGTCGGATCATTGAAATCATGAACAGCTTGCCATTTATTGATTGACGGATCCAAGTCGGCAAGTTGCATATCTTTTTTATGTCCTGGATATGAACCATTGAATGGCCCGAATCTCATGTCGGTACTTGTTTCAATAGCTGGCTCCGTCTTGCAATACAAGTTGATGGTGCAATCTTTACAGTCACGTGTTCGAAGTTGCTTGCACGCGATGGTGAATGTGCAATTAGTGCAATTTCCGATGAAGATGCTTCCGCTGGATGCACCAATGAATATCTTTGAGTCCGAGACATCATTAATCTGTACCTGATCGCAATGGTCGATGAGTAGTATCTTACACTTTTGGCAGTTGTCAATTACGAATGGCTGGCCCTGAATGGAACCAGGGTTCTTTGTAAGAATGCTCTTCTTTCTGTCTCGAAAGGTGTATTGTGTTTCCATCTCATGCTTTCGATAGAGAGATTGGTCTGAAGAATGGACAAGAATTTCGGCGTGTTAGGAAAAGCAAGCAGCATGATGAAATACTGAGGAATACACTTCGGGAATGACTGGAGCATTACCTGTAAAGACCGTGCCATCTGTCGCAACAAACCACTTCATGGTCGTCGTGAGCACAATCGAAATCGAACTGCCGAATTTCGTGTGAGTTTAAAAAACACTGAAAAGAGTTGGTCTCAAGAGGGGCGAAAAGTGCTACTGGTGGTGACCATTGTGAGGAGAATGAAACGATACGCATCCAATGAATGATTTGAAGCCAAGAAAGCCGCTAGTCCGCAACATGGCGAGAGTTTGGCACGATATTCATATCCTATCAAACTGCTATCGTGCTCGTTTCAATTTTGAAAATCGAGAGAGTTCGACTACAAATCTATCAGCATTTCAGAGTCCAACGCTCAGGAGTAAGAGAATCAACAACAGAATACCTTCATCGCCATGAATAGTACAGACGCACCACACATGATCGAGTATGTCAGCAAGTCTCTGGACTTCACCCCTCATGAGTCGAAATGGCTGCCGGGATCTGCGAGGTTTGTTTGCTGTGGCATTGGTCCAAGTGGACATGGTGCTCTCCGCATCTACGAGCTCCAACGAGAGGGAACCAAAGATTTGTACCATGACCTTTCGTTCCGTCCTCAAGGAATCAAGTGCGCAACGTTCGGTGCTTGTCGATATGGAGACCAACACCTTGCTATGGGAGACTTTGCTGGAGATCTTTCCATCTGTGATTTGGAGAGGCAGGAAAAGAAAGGTGAAATCTTCTCGGTCCACGCCCACGAAGGACTTGTAAATGCGATTGATGGCATTGGTGGTATTACTTGCGGAGCACCAGAGATTGCAACTGGTGGCAAAGATGGATGTGTTCGAATTTGGGATCCTCGAGTCAACTATGCAGTTGTAACTCTCAACCCTACCTCGCCGTCGAACGCCAGAGATTGTTGGGCTGTTGCATTTGGAAATTCGTTCAATAACGAAGAGCGGTCAATTATGGCAGGGTTTGACAACGGTGACGTCATACTGTACGACCTCCGCACAAATACGATTCGTTGGGAAGATACTCTCAAGAATGGGGTAACAAATATTCAATTTGACCGACCGGATATTGAGATGAACAAGGCTGTCGTCACCACTCTTGAATCGAAGTTTCGGTGCTATGATCTGCGGACAAAACATTCTACTGAAGGCTTTGCTTTTGCAGCTGAAAAAGCGCATCGAAGTACCGTTTGGATCTCAAAGCATTTGCCGCAAAACCGCGATATCATCATGACGGGAGGGGGCAACGGGGGTTTCAACATTTACAAATATTGCTACCCGAAGAAAAGGGTGGGAAAGGGCAAAGATGGATCACCTATCGGAATAGCTGGGTCATTCGAACTTCTGAATTCTCGTGTAATATCTACACAGCCCATCGTTAGTTTCGACTGGAGTCCTGACAGGGAAGGCCTGTGTTGTATGAGTTCTCTGGACCAAACTGTTAGGTAAGTCAACTCCCAGTTAGAAGATCATGTTTCACCTACCTATCGGAAATTAACGCTCGCCCGTCAATGCAATGTTGCTTTCAGAGTATTCATTGTAACCAAGCTTGACAGGCACTAACATATGATGTTGTGGAGCAAAGAATGGTCTGTGATAAAATATTGGCGTCGTGCCGTTCAAGGAATGTTGCGCAATCGCTTCCGAGTATGCAGTGAGTTGGAAATAAGTTGATGATTGCTCTTTTTACCAGCAGAGATATCGTAGTGTCGCATAAAAATGAGAATTAGAATTATTTCCTTCTACCACCTTTCTTGTCCTCTTCCTCCTCATCGTCGTCGTCGTCGTCTGCACAATCCAAAAAGAACACGTGTTGCAGATTGAGGTATTGAATGTGAGTAGTACCAAAAATAATGAATCTAACAAAGAACTTACCATCGTCATCATCGTCGTCGCCGGGCTTCTTGCCTTCTTTTTTCTTCTTCTTTTCCTCCAAATACTTCTTCCTCTCCTCTTCCACAATAGCCAAACCCTTCTTGACCCATTTCTTCTCCTTATACGACTTAATCCGTCCTCGAATCATTGTTATAACAAACACAGGAAAAATGGAATAGAATGCTCCCTTTTTGATGGTCTTCATTTGCTCGTCTTTCGACAGTGGGGCCTTATAATTGTTGTAGGCCAATTTGTCAGTCAGGAGAACGTCCCCACCTCCGCCTTTCCCTCCACTGTCCGTGACTCCTGACTTTGACTTTGACGAAGGTGAAAGCTTCCCCTTCTTTGTTGTTGCGCCACTGCCTAAAGATATTACACCTTCGTCAAAGTCTTCGTCGTCGGCATCACCAAATCCGAACTCAACCGATTCCCAATCACTCAGTTGTTTCTGTTTCTGTGCCTTCTTGCCACGTCGTCCGTCTGTTTGTTGGTCACTACTCTTCACGCCTCCTTCACTACCGGAGTCCCCAATTGTTAAAGCTGCTTTACTTTCATACTTGGCATCTTCCAATGCCTTCTCTCCCATGACCTCAACTTTTGCCAATATTTCCTCATACTGTTGCACATCGGCTCCGGGCGCCAAACTCAGTTTTCCTTTTATATCTTTGAAGTCCTTGAAGTTGTAGTCACTTCCACTAGTGGGGGCTGTCGCCGTTGCTACAGTTGATGCCGCGTGAGCGGTTGACCCTAGTATACGCCGTGCAGCTGGCATCGATGCCATGGGTCCGTAGAGTAAAGTAGTCGAGAGCACAATGGCCTTTCCGTATTTTTGTAGCAGTGCTCGTTTACGGCCTACACTTCTTTGCGATCGAGGAATACCATTATCACTGTCGTTGTTGACCTCTTTGGACATTCTCATGTGGCAAAGGCTTTTGTTGCTTTCCGGTGAGACTAGTATGCGTGATGCAATAAGTTGTTGAGGGTTGGCTGGAGAGAAGGCCGTCGCCAGTTGTGACTGGGGTGATATTATTGACATCAATATCAACCCAAACGACAGGCATCGACTTGACTGAGCCCTCGACATCTTTTTATCTTTCTTCGTGTAGGCTACTGTTTGACGCATAATTATCAGTAATTATTCCATATCGGCGGTGAAGTTCAAGCCATAGTGAGGTCGTCGGCGACCACCATGTTGTTGAGTGATGTTGATGTTGTTGCGAAGACGTCATCTTCTCTGCAAGAAGTTCCACGTCGTCGCCCCAGTGTCCTCCACGTGGAATAAATCTTTCCGTCCTTCCGTCGCACCAGGTCGCACCCCAAGAAGCTTGGCGAGGCGGACAGGTGGCGGCGGCGAATCTCCACACAAAACAAAAGAAGAGGACAAACAACTTCTTCTTCGACGACGATGATGATGATGACCATCGAATCGAAGCCGACGCAATAATAGCAATATCCTTTCATTCTCCTCCCATGCCGCCTCGTCACGATGTAGCCGCTGCTCTCGGCCGACGAGCATTGGGTGCATTCCGTACATCTAACCTTACCACCTGTTCCTCGTCGCTTTGTTCCAAGCCATCTGGAGTTGTATCTAGCAATGCCGCCAATGCCAGTAGCAATAGATTCATCACTGTCCGCGCCAACGCCGTCGATATTCTGACTCATCATCGATACAACACGAATACTACACAGCGAACTAACGCACAGTGTTGCGCCTTCTCATCATCGTCTTCGACGCCTCAATCAGATAACATTACCACCAATCTTACTATTGGCGATGGCGAATCTACCAACAAAAGTATTTTTGGCAAATTATGGGACAAGTACTCATTCGAGGGGCAGAGGAAGCGCATCATTTTGGGAGAGCGATTATTTCGAAGTGCTCAATATCGGGCAAATGATCCGTACGTTGCATTGCTATGCTATTTATCGCTACTATTTTTCGGATAGCAAATAAACTCATTATTTGTACATCACCTACCTTTTCATCTCTTTCTGCAATACTCAGGAGATGGTTCACTGAAGGGAGAATTCCCTACGAATTTCGCCCACGTCATGCTCTACTAACTATGCATGTATGGTTTTTGCATAAGCGGCTATTGGCAGATCGGGTAGATTCCCATCTCGCATTGTTAGTGCAGGTACGATCTTTCTTCGACACGTCATATCTCATATCAGATGCTTTCCCGAACTGTACATTGACCACCTCACATGCACTCATCTGCATTGCATTCTCTAACATTAATCTCTCAGGAGGAACTATTCGACATTCTCTGGAATGACACCCGAGCCCGCATCCGCGCCGAGGGTGTCAACGAACTTACGGTGAACAAACACCTCAAAGATGCACAACAACTAACCTTCTTACAATGTACACATTACGATCATGCCTTCCAGGAGTTTGCCACGGATGATAAAAAGCGTTTTGAAGAATTGGCAGGTGTGAATTGGATGTATGTATTGAACAAAGATGAGGAGGCGTACAATGATCAGGTGAAGAGGTTGACAATGTATGTTGAGTATCAGCTTGTGAATTTATTGCAGGGTGTGCCGGATGATTATTTTTGGGAGGGTAGGATTCCATGGGGCGATATACCAGAGTTTGCAAGTATGAGAGACAATGATGGGAAGGAGATTGAGGAGATGGGCGATGTGCCAGGGTTGGAAATGTTGCCGGAACCTTGGGTGAAGACATTGACAGATGCAGGAGTCACATACTACTGGAATACAAGAAGCAATGAGACTACATGGAAAAAGCCGTGAGTTCATCGTGTGTAGGTGATGAATGCTAAATGTAAAATTGATGAATGTTAGTTGCACAGGTCGTAGGCTCAGTATGTATCTCTAGGCACGAGAGTTTGGCGTCGGTATTTTGAGACACTGGTCTCCACGTGGAGTCGAGGGGGACAAGTGACCTCCACGTGGAGGCAGTCCCATGAAGTGAGTCATTTGTCTGTCTGGCGTCGGTATTTGAGACAATGAGTCATCCCTTCCCGCCATTTTCCCCATCACACAAACCAAACACTGCCGCAGCAGAAAAGCTGCACCCTGCACCATCCGCAATTCACCGCCACCATCTCGTCGGTCGGTGAACTCATCGTTCGTCATCATCGTCGCCCCGGAAATAAGTGATAGTAGACATAAATCATTGCATCGCTGGAGTCC
This sequence comes from Discostella pseudostelligera, assembly GCA_036940085.1. Lineage (NCBI taxonomy): Eukaryota > Bacillariophyta > Thalassiosirophyceae > Thalassiosirales > Thalassiosiraceae > Discostella > Discostella pseudostelligera. Next base: position 20,374 of record JALLBK010000128.1, read on the forward strand.
ACTCTGTTGACCATTTCCATTCAGAGTTGACTGCATTATCTGGGTTGGAAAAGTGTTACCATGGCGATAGTCGCAACCCAAATGAAAAGTACCTTCTTCATGTCCCTTCTTCTCGCCATCGCCCTCGAGAGGAAGGTAGCCACATCATTCCAATTGTCTCCGGTGCAACGGCTAGCTCGGCATCATACCGCGTCACGATCATCATTCTACTCATCATCAGCTTTGCTTGCAAAAGGTGGCAAGGGGGGAGCTGGAAGGGATGGCAAGCCACCCAAAAACATTTACGCTGATACCATCGTTCTTCCTCAGACCGACTTCAATCAACGTGCCAACGCTCTCCAACGTGAGCCGGAACTCCAAAGCTACTGGTCATCTACCAAACTATACTCCAAACTCTCTGCCGCTGCTGCCGCTCGCTCCGCAGAACGGTTTGTCCTACACGATGGACCTCCCTATGCCAATGGCGACTTACACATTGGTCATGCCCTCAACAAACTACTCAAGGATTTCATCAATCGTCATCAGATACTCAAGGGGAAACAAGTCCATTACGTCCCCGGGTGGGATTGTCATGGATTGCCAATTGAATTGAAAGTGTTGCAAACTATGAAGTCTTCGGAACGTCAGGCATTGACTCCCATTACCTTGCGTGAGAAGGCAGCAGCGTATGCCAAGGAGGCTGTTGAGAAACAGAGTAAATCCTTTCAGAGGTATGGTGTGATTGGTGACTTTGATAATCCATACCTTACATTACTACCGGAATATGAGGCAGCGCAGATTCGTGTCTTTGGGGAAATGTACAAACAGGGATACATCTTCCGTGGACGGAAGCCGGTACATTGGAGTCCATCCAGTCGCACCGCGTTGGCTGAGGCAGAGTTGGAATATCCCGAGGGACATGTAAGCAAATCCATCTATGTTGCATTGGATGTGGTGAGTCCATCGGAGGAGTTGAAGGCATTTGTTACGGGAGGTGAAAAGTTAAAGGTGGCAATTTGGACAACCACTCCTTGGACAATACCAGCGAATTTGGCAGTAGCGATCAATCCCGACTTGGAATATTGTGTTGTGGATGCCCATGCAAGTGTATTAGATGGAAATTCAAGGTTGCTTGTTGGGAGGGAATTGGTCAATACCTTGGAGGTGAGTATAACTTTCGTGGTGACATTAAGTGTAGAGCATGGAACCACTGATGCAATTCTAACTTCCATTTCATTTCACACAGTCCAAATTCCAGCTTCCAGAGGGAGAGAAGCTCAACATCCTCGCCACCTTCCCTGGTTCATCTTTAGTCGGAACTACATATCAGCATCCACTTTATGAACGTACATCTCCTGTCATTGCCGGAGGTGATTACATCACGACCGAATCTGGTACTGGTCTCGTCCACACTGCTCCTGGCCATGGACAGGAGGATTATCTCACTGGATTGAAGAATGGTCTAGAACTACTAAGTCCCGTCGATGATGAGGGTAAATTCACCGTCGATGCTGGTTCCTCAACTGTGGTGGGTGATGAGTTCGTTGGAATGAGCGTCCTGGGAGAGGGGAACATTGCGGTTATTGAGGCACTCGAGCAGGCAGGAGCTTTAATCCGCGCAGAAGACTATGGGCACAAGTATCCATATGATTGGAGGACAAAAAAGCCTACTATATTTAGGGCGACGGACCAGTGGTTTGCATCGGTAGAAGGATTTCGAGCTGATGCATTGAAGGCGGTAGATGAGGTAAGTGCATTGACTCATGTCGGTTAATATTTGAACGTCAATTGTGCAATTCTCAAAGGTGACAACAATCATTTCAGGTTCAATGGATCCCAGACGTAGGTAAAAATCGTATCAATTCATTCATAGAGTCTCGTGGAGACTGGTGTATTTCCCGTCAGCGCTCTTGGGGAGTTCCAATTCCAGTGTTTTACGACAAGGAGACAGGAGGGACGGTGGTATTGCTGGATGAAGACACTCTGAATCACATCGAATCGATCTTTGCAGAACATGGAAGTGATGCTTGGTGGAAGATGGACGTCGTAGACCTACTACCGGAGAAGTACAAAAGCGAAGCCGATAAATGGATCAAGGGGACAGATACCATGGATGTATGGTTTGATTCGGGCTCGTCGTGGGCTGGTGTTGTGAAGGAACGTGCCGAAAAAGAAATGGGGCTGAGCTTTCCAGCTGATATTTATTTGGAGGGAAGCGATCAACATAGAGGATGGTTCCAGTCGAGTTTGCTAACGTCTGTGGCGGCGAACAAGGGACAGGCTCCCTACAAGGCGGTTCTGACGCATGGATTTGTCCTCGATGAGAAGGGATTCAAGATGTCCAAAAGTCTTGGAAATGTCGTCAACCCGCTTTCGGTCATTGAGGGAGGTAACAACAAAAAGGAAGAGCCAGCGTATGGTGCAGACGTATTGCGTCTGTGGGTTGCTTCCGTGGATTATGCTGGCGATGTCCGAGTAGGAACGAACATCATCAAACAAACTTTCGAATCCTATCGCAAACTACGCAACACTGCTCGTTACCTCATCGGTAATCTAGCCGATTATGATCCTGAGAAAGATGCTGTGCCATATGAGGACCTGCCCTCAATGGACAAGTGGATGCTCGGAACAATGTCTCAGGTGCTGAATGAAGTGGACGACGCCTACTCTACCTACCAATTTAGCCGGGTTAGCAATGAGCTTTTGCGTTTTTCCACCGCGGACTTGTCCAACTTTTACCTGGATGTTGCGAAGGACCGACTCTACATTTCTGCTGTAAATGATGCCCGTAGGAGGAGCTGTCAAACTGTCCTCCATGCATTACTAGTTGGATTTGCGAAGGCTGTCGCTCCCATTTTGCCTCATATGGCAGAGGATATTTGGCAAAATCTCCCTTTCAAGAGTGGTGATGATGATTCGTCCGTGTTCGAGGGTGGATACTCTAAGGACCTCATGTCCTATCCTGCTTTCAACACAGAGAAGTGGAATTTAGTACGCGATGTAAGAACAGATGTGAATCAAGTTCTGGAGGTTGCTCGGCAAGACAAACTAGTGGGTGCCTCGTTAGATGCAGGAGTTTACATTTACACCTCGGATGAGATTATTCGAAAAGTGCTTGCTGAGTTGGATGGGGATGAAAGTCTTATCACGCCAAGTGTGAAGACGAACGGCGTAGACGAGCTCCGCACTGCGCTCATGATTTCTCAGGTGAAACTTGTAGACAGTGAGGATGAAGTTACGAGCTCGTGTGATGCCGCATATACCATGAAGGGAGAGCTAAGCGGATGCATGATTGGCGTTAAGAAGGCGGAAGGTACAAAGTGCGGTCGATGTTGGTTCTACGACAAAGAGGTTGGCAAGCATGCTAGGTATGGAGCTGACCTATGCCAAAGATGTGATACAGCTATTTTCTCTTGGGAGGAAAAGAGTGGCGCCAAGTTCTCCGCACCCTCGCTAGCAGAAGCACCAGTTGCATAATATTTGTCGTTAGTCAGAGTATCATTACTGATCAGCGCCCCTAAATGTACCATCAATCCATCTCGATATCTGTGTTGATACTGCCATGCAATCTCCAAATTTCCCTAATCCCTCATTGATTCTCCCGATGTCTGAGCTTCGTGGCTAAACTCACAGTTACTACCCTTCTTACAACTCCCATTCTTTTCAAAGAACTTACAGATTTGTTTTGGTTTCTTTTCAGTCTTTACACTAACCGCAGATTTGCCCGGCTTTGCGTTGTGATTCTTCTCCTTCTTCACCCTCCGATCACCGCCCCCATCCTTCTTATTTTGTTTGCCCCCGTCCTTATTCTTATTTTGTTTATTCCGTTCCAAGTCGACCGGCCGTGCGTAGCGACATTGAGTTTCATCGTCTCGTTTTTTCGAGCAGAAGAAGAAGTATTTGCCCACGGCACGTGAATTTTCTCCCCCCTCTTTTGAACGCTTCACCTTGTTCAATCGAGAGGGTAGACCGCAAAAACCTATAGGATGTAAAATAATTGATGAGAGTGATGAGTAGACACGGACAACTGCCATCATGCTCATACGGAGATGACGTACACTTTGGTGGAGGTATCTTTTGCAATTCCTTCGCCTCCGCAATATCCTCCGGTGACGGATCTTGGCCGGGAACAGGAACATGATCGGATGATTTGCGCTGTCGCTTCGCACTGCCCTCGCTACTGCTGTTATTTTTGGTGCCAGTCTTCTTCGTCGGACAAACTTGTATCCAATGGCCAGGATTGGAGCATAGACGGCAGACGTAGCCATCGGGGGGTGCAGTCGATGTTGCCTTTCGTTTGTTGGCGCCCGCCGCTGCTGTGTCGATGCCTACGACTGTGTCAGTGGTGGTTTCGTCGCCCATGGTTGATAATATTCTAATGGTTATCAATAATACCAAACCAAACCAATCGATGCGGATGCGATGGCAATGAAATGAGATAGCGGTAGCGGTAAGGGTAGTGAATAGTGAAGGAGGTGGTGGATGTGGATGGTGGAGGTTGAGGGGTATTAGATGGAGCGCGCCACAAATATGGCGGGAAACTCTTAATAGGAATTAGTAATATCTTACAGTCAAAAGATATGGCGGGAACCCAATATTGGTGTTTTGGCGGGAAATCAAGATCCACGTGGAGGATTCCTTGATTATATGGATGTCAAATGGCGGGAAAGTGAGTGAGAAATGGCGGGAAATGCGAAGCAGCTTTTTCTGACACCATCATCGCGGACAGAAGGTCACAGCGACGCAACGCACTCGATCTTCTTCAAAGAGGTGGCCACTCAACAAGCCAACCCGCCACCGCTGCCACCGCCATCGCCACATTGCTTCGAAGAACTTCATCAATACCATCGGATGGATTGATTGGAGTTGGAGTCGTTCAATTGGACCTCTCATATTTCATTTTCATTGGCTGGTGCTGGTGGTGGCAGAGTAATCGGTAATCGAATATGCGGACCCATTCTTCATTAGCTGTGGCCACTCTGGTGATTGCGGCCATATCTCCGTCTGATGCACTGGCACTGGCAGCCTTCTCGTCGGCGTCGTCGTCATCGCATCGACCTCCGCAATTTTCTTCGTCGGCATCGGCACTGTCCTATTCTCATGGTGGTGAGAGCGATGGCGAAAATTTGATTTTACCGCAGCAATTCGACCCCAAATCGATACGAAGACTATCATCATGGCGCATCCCTCAGCGAGCAATTCCGCGCGTTCAAACTACATCCAAGGCAGAGGCCGCATCGCAAGCGGGTTTCATCATCCGACAGCACCGGGGTGCACGAGCAAATACGGACACCATGGTAGAAAATAGAAATGAAATTCATCAAAACATACAAACGGAGAGAAAGGCAAGACCTCTTCGAACTATTCGGCGGATTGTCTTGAGACAACAGCCACCCCTGCAATTGTCGCCGCAGTCTCAACAACTGGAACAGGGTGTGCAACACAATCTTATTACTCCCCCTACTTCGAATAGACTCTCATTGTCCAACCATCCACAATTAAATGAAATTCTAGATACATCTGACTTGTCGGTGCCAACTGCAACTGATCCTGAAGTAGAACAACAAAATGGGGGAGCACGTCGGGTTACCTTCAAGGCCACCAAAGAAGCATCCAAGGCCATATCCTCCAAGCATTTTGCTACATTGACTGATTTCATGACACAACCTGTTAGTCAATACTCTCTCCTCTCCTATCATGACAATGCAGAGGGAATAACCGACACTAATACATCCAATCATCAGTCTATGATGTCAAGGCGATGGCTCATTCGGCGACTCACCAAGGAAGAATCTAGAGTTTACATCCACGATACTCCCTCCTCCTCCTCCATTTCGAGCTCGTCGTCTTCGGAGGATACAATGGAAGAGTCGAATCTGTTTCGTCTAGCAGTGCCATTGCTGCCATTGATTGGGTGGGATCTTACACCCGTGATAGATTTGGAGGTCATCCCTCCGAAGAAGGAGAGTGTGGACAAGCGTGCTGAGCACGGCTCCCTGAATAGGCACTATATCACCTCCGCAACATCCAATAATAGTTGGGCACCTCTCCAGGAAATTCGCAAGCGAATAAGTCATCGTAGTGGTCATCCTGACTCCAATAGAGATAGCGCCCACTCGCCTCGTCCAGTGGTGAAGATACGATCCTTGAGAGTGTCGTTACTCTCTACCCAAAAGGAGGTGAATGAGGTTATGATGAACAAGAGTAAATCTGGTGCGATGAACCAAAAAGGCAGGGGTAAAGGAAATAGTCATACTATGCAAAAGGAGGCGATTGAAATGGTCGGTAGAGTGGAGGAATGGCTAAAACCACACATTACATTTGAGGCCGAAATCTCGTGGAATGATGGTGTGTACTCCTCTTCGTCTAGTACCGCTCATGCTAGCGATGATGATGTCGACCATAATGATGGGGTTGCACTCTCAAATGTGACAGTAAAGTCCACGGCAATTACCTCCTTAACCGTGCCCAAAATACCCTCGGAAATACTTCGTAAGTCCGTCCCCTCGGTATTTTTAGTGAAACGACTTGGGGCTACGTTGACATCCCGGGCCTTGGCGATTTGTTTACCTAGATTTTTGACACAGTTGGAGAAGGATTACAATCGTTGGTCGGGATTGTGAATTATTATTTGGGCGAGGCGAGGCGAGGAATGCGGGGAGGGAACAGGGAATCACACTCTAATGCTATGTGGCTTGTAAATTATTAGCTTGAATATTTCTGATTATGCATTTTTTCTTCTCTATGCATACTTCTACTCTACCGATAATTGCAGCTTTATTGCCATGCATTTTCCCGATGGTGACGACGACGACGACGACGATAACATCAACGATCTCTGGGTTTTCGCTTCCGATCCTTTCCATCATCATCACCATCTCGTTCATGCTTCTCACTATTTCTATGATCTCTATCTCGATGTTTGCCATCATGATGTCTCCGCTTACGCTTGTGATGTCGTCCCCTATCCTTGTGTCGTCTCTCTACAGAGGAAGACTCGCTACCCGGCGAGTTGTCAGCGTCGTCATCTGAAGAGGAATGGTCTCTCCTGCTCCGTTTTCTATGCTTGTGTTCATCCTTCTTCCGTCGACGGCTATTACTACTTTTACTGCGCTTCTTCTCCTTGCGCTTACGACGCTCTCGTTCCCGCCGTCGTCGTCGTTCACGACTTGTTTCGCTTTCACTACTACTAGACGATGATGAATCTGATGACGACGACGACATTTCATTCTCCTCCTGTGCCCTTTGCTTGCCCGCAACACCTTCTAATGGTGGTGGGACAAACTCATCTTCATCACTACTACTACTACTACTACTACTCTCCTCTTGCAATAATGCACGGATATTCGCATCGTGATTCGCCATGGCCGCCCCACCCATCGCCGAAGCTGCTGTCGACGATCGCTTCTTCCCCCCCTTCAATCCCAAAAACATTTTACGTGCAAAATCATCCCCACAGGCATCGCCTCCACCACTTCGTCCACCTGTTAAATTTTGATGACGTGCCAGTTCTAGTAATCCACGTGCTTTTTCGGCATTGGATTGAAGATTGCCACTACCGTCGGTGGAAGAGGAGGCCGCGTAGGGATCATGACCAATGGTCTTGCTCCAAATGTCGGAGGTTTTGAGAGCATGGCTGGTCGAGACGCGATTGTTGTGGGGCATGCGCGGCATGGTGATGGCGATGGTGCAAGATAATGATATTATTGACGTTTAATTGGGTTGTGGGCTTATAATCAGGTGGTGCTTGTCGACGCTTTATGGTGCTGTCTACTACGCCTTCCAACCAGCGGCCGCCGCCATGGTCGACGTCGATCGAAGTGGAAGTGCGATGTGGAAAGTGGATGGAAAGGAGGGCTGGCGGGCGAAGGACAGGCGACAGGGGCGAAATTATGGCGTTAGCGGAATTATGGCGGGAAACCACCTCCATCGCGCCAAATTCAAAAGCTTCTCAGAATGAGAAAGCTGAAATTATTCAAAAATAATATCCGTTCAATACATTGTCTACAGAGTCCTGCGTGGTTTCGCGATGAAATTTTCCAAAGGGAGAATTTCCCAACTCACCCTCTTTCACCACCGCACTGGAACTGAAAAGTCGGAACACAATGACGACCGCCGGCCGCCCGCCACCATGTGAATCATTGTGTAAGAAGTAAGAGCGTCGGAAGATACACTCCTACACAATACAGCTAAAACGACACCCACTCACTCGCGTTGCAATCGTACAAGTCTGCAGCGGCGGGCGGGCAAGAGCTGGCGTAGCCGCAGCGAGTGCATTCGACGGACGACCCTCTCGCGTCTTCATTCGTTCATCGATACGGTTCTGATTGTTTGGCGGTGGTGGTGGTGGTGGGAGAGAGAAGAGGTGCGAAGGCGGCGGCGGCAGTAGATCAAAGATCATCGTCGCACTATGGCGTCCATCCCTTTGCCATTGTCATCGTCCATCGATCCCGAAGAGGAGGCCTTCAAGGCCCTACGGAATACCATCTGCGTCATTTGTCGAAAGCATGGCATTACCAGCAAGGACGACCCGCGTCTGCTGGAGATCATTAGCAAATATCAAGATCGATATCCCACCCTTACCGCTGAATCGATTGAAGACCAAATTTCATACATAAATGGTCAACAACAGTCGACGACTACTAGCAACAACAACAATAATGATACTGCCGAAAGCAATAGCAGCTACTACAGCAGCAGCGCTCATAATCCAGAGGATACGGTAGCTCACTCACAGTCAACAGCACCGAGGAATAATTTATCATGTGAAATGGATATTCTGCCCGCAATTTCCATGGAACCCGATGACACCGATGTCTATGCCAATAGCCGATCACTCATCATGGCAGAAGAGAATAGCTACAGCCAGCAGCATCAACAGCAGCAGGTAGCAAGAGACTTGAATAATTCCACGACTAACAAATACACTACCACCAATGAAGGAGGAGGAGGAGGAGAAGCAACCAACAAAGAACACGGATGCTGCTTCGAATTCAAATCCAAATGCAATGAAAACAACGGCTTTAATCTCTTCACCTACACTCTCTTCCTAAGTTGCTGCGCACTACTCATGTTCCTAACCTCGGTACTAACCACCTATCTGAATTACAACCTATCTCCCTATAGAGATTGGGCACTAGCCGGTGGCGTAACCTCCACCTCGGCACAATTCCGTGTCCGTGGTCCAAGTTCCGATGATGGCAAACGACGTGAATTTGTGGTTAGTACCAACCCGAATTTGGCAATTGAGGCAGATCAGATATTGAATGTTCCTGTATCCTACAATTCATTTGCACCCGAAGAGCATAGCATGAAACGAGTATCGTTGGATACATTGTCACCCATGACACAATATTATTATGGAATCACACGTCCTCAACGTACTGCCAATTCGGCCATTGTGGATGGATATGTAGGCTCGTTCTCCACGCCCGCGCCGGAGGGAACACGGATGGATTTTACCATTGCTACAGGAGCGTGTGCGTTAACTGGAAGTATGAGCGATATGTTTGCCAGTGTATTGGATTTGAATCCATTGCTCTTTATTCATATGGGTGATTTGCATTATGAAGATTTAAAGACGGTGGATATCGATGATCGATTAGAGGCCTATGATAAAGTTATGGGTAGCCCCACGCAACGTTTGCTATACATGCGGACTATATTTGCATACATGTGGGATGATCATGATTGGCTGGGGAATAATGAAGATTCGAATTATGATGAGGCGGCCTCGGTTGCTAAACAGAGTTATACTTTGGGTATACCACATTATGAATTGGGATCGACATCGAATGAAGCTACTGCGGCCAAGTATCAAGCGTTTACGATTGGTACGGTACGGTTTATTCTTACGGATTTGCGAAGTGAATCGATCAGATCGACGGAATACTTCTCTGGAAGAGTGTATAGCAATGCACAAAAGGATTGGTTTTACAATGAATTGTCCCAAGCTGCGAATTATGACTTTGTAGTTTGGGTGTCGACTCGTCCATGGACGGAACCGGATGAGGTTGGGTCGGATGGATGGGGTGGATTTGTATCGGATCGGGATGAATTGTCAGCTCATATTGCATCGACTATTGGAGCTGGTCCACGAAATTTATTGGTCTTGTCGGGTGATAATCATATGGTGGCGTTTGATGATGGTTCTAGTACAGATTATTCGGGACAGAAGGATTATCCTGGAGGCTTCCCATTACTGCATTCTGGTCCGCTGGCCAATTTTGGTTCGGGTGTGCTTGATTTCTTCAATCCAGAGACAAATTACTTCACGGATGGATGTTATGCATACAATAGTGAGTTGAATTATCAATTCAGCACGATATCATTCGCCTTTCCATCCGATGAAAGTTACACGGGATGTATGTTGCTACGGAGCTACTCCAAAGATTCGTCCAATATCATTTTCGAGAAGGAACTATGTGGACAAGTTATGCGGTTTGGCACCCCTGACCAAGATACATGCCAGCTTGAAAGATTGTCAATGCCCACGCAGTACATCTTCGTCACCGCCGCGGGTCTACTCGTCATCAATGCAATCTTGGCACTGTGGAAGTTAGGCTGGCAACGATGCTCACTTGCGTTGAGCTACTTTGGACTTGGAACAGTGTATTACTTCATTACGATTGCGGCGGCGATTGCAGGTGCCTTCTGTTTTTCAACCTTGGGTGTGAACATGTTTGCAGTATCCGTGTTTGTCTTATCGCAAACGGCGGTGGGATTTCTATTTATTTGTATGGCGATTGTTGGACACTGCAGTACTCCTCATGCAGACAAGAATACTATGGCTGAAACAATCAAAGATTCTCATGATGAAGAGGAGACGAGTGACAAAGCGATCGAAGAGGAGAGCATAAAGTCAGCAGAGGACACTGAACTTGAAGATTCCTACATGCGCATTGTCAATCCTGACACTGCCGTGGCGCCTACGCTAGATCCCGTGGATGAGGATGATACCCAGCAAAGAGATGGTGCTGTGGTCAATACGATAGAGCCTGAGGGTACGGATGACGATATTCAGCAAAGAGATGTTGCCATTGTGCCTTCGATAGAGCCCGTAGAAAATGATGCTCGGCAACGGGAAGATAATGTTACAGCTCTGTCATCATCAGCAGAAGCAGCAGCAAATACCGTGGATGGTTCACTTCCATTCCCCGTCATTCTACGGCACAGTAATCCTGATCCCGCTTCTTCGGAAGTAAGCAGTGAGGAAGATGAGAACATGGAGGACTACGATCCATCATCACCGGCAGCGAGGGACATGGTGGATTCCATTGAGCACGCAACTCCAATAGACAAAATGAAAATCGCACTAGTCAACAATAGAGGTTCAGCTCCAGAGACAGCGAAGGATGGTGTGGAAAAGAACGAAGCAATAATAGACCGATGGGGAAATGATCTTGATTCAATAGGAGTCCCAGTGATATGTGGCGGCGAGAACTCCTATCACGATGTGAAAGAGGGCGTTGCTGCGGTTTTGACATCGGCGGCTGGTATGAAGAATCTCCTGACAGAAAGAGTTTCGTCGGTATTGTCGAGACATAAAAAGACGTTCTTTGGAAAGGAATGTTACGACACGTTAGAAGAGAAGGAGGAAGAAGGCTTCGAAGTAGGACCGGGTTCAATTTGACATTAGTAAAGTAGTACATTTTTTGATATTCGACCTAATTTCAGTTGCATGTTGTGTTCGTTTGGCGTCCCGCCGTCGCTGTCGTTTGTGTGCAGATATGACATTGGAGGTAGTGGAGCATATTACTCCAATTTGCACAAAGATGAACCGAGACTACTGGAATGGTGAAAGTGAAGATTTGCCAAAACGGGCAAAGCGAATTGTTGACTAATGGTGGACCGAAAACCATTCTCGTTGCCTGGAACAAAACCAACCAACTGTATTTGCACATATTTTGGGTGACTAGGATGATTGTAATTTTATCGGTCCTCGAATTGTATCGAACACACTATTCAGATCTTCCCTACACCTTCTGTTCCTCGTGATAGATACAAATGAAGAATTCCTGCGACAAGCAGTGTTCCCGTCCCCACAAGCACTTGAATTAATTATTTGGATGTGCTAAATTTTAGATTCGTGGATGTGCATAAAGGATGAAGTAATAGAGAAATGACTCACCAGCATTTCCACTGGGTTGGACAGCATAACCAACTGTGTTCCATAATGCATCTCCGCCAGTTCGTTGTACAACATCATCCCCGACCACTTCCGCAGCAAACTCCATCGAGTGATCCAGTATATTTGGGTCATTCATGGTCCGATGTGCGCTCTTCGTCAATAATTGCTGTGTGGCAGCAAGCACTTCCTGTTCTTCACCCAATTTTACTACCAGAGTCGTTAGTTCACGATAGACTTCTTCATCATTTACCAACTGTAACAGCAGGGCCTTCACTGCGGAGTAGATCTTTTCATTTTCGAGGACAGTCGTTACTAGTGTCGTCAGCTGAGCGGTTGTCTCTTTGTCATTAATCAAGTCATCCCAGATATTTCTGACAAGCTGCTTACAGGCATTCTGAAACGGCTCCATTTGTATCACCCCCGATGCAATGCGGGATGCAGTTGTGCGGAGATTTTCACTATCGAGAAGATCGTTGAGTATTCGTTTGGCGTCTTCCTCGGGAGATTTGATAATGACATTGCTCGTCGAAGAAGATTGCATATTATTATCCTGTTCTGCATCCTTTCTCATGCTATCCAACAATATTCGGACGGAGTGCTCTACTGGATCGTCCACAGGGATCATGTAGTCGTCTTCGGAAAGGGTACTTGCTTTTATTGAATTCCACACGTATGGTCCTATAATAAATGTGATGAGGATAACATTGAGTGTCCAAATATCAAGACTCAGGTGCGTTCGGACATAAGCATAAACCTCTCGTAGCGATGTTAGTGTATTGTTGAATGTATTCGTTTCTATCTCTTTGCGATGCTTGCCGTTGTATGTGAGACTTCGTTTGAAGATTGACGAATACGTCGGAATCGGTTGCGTAGGTGATGTTAAGTTACTTTTGACAAATGATAAGCATCTTGTCCGACTCCTATTAAGATCTGATCGATATCCAAGATGGTTGGTGAGGCTTCTCGATTGTCGTGCATGCGATGCAGTAGGCGGGAGAGTGTTGAATGAGTGATGGTTGACGTGGGCTGTGCATATCTGCGTCTGACGGTGCTGCGTCTTGCGGAACCAACTGCCCAGTCTCGTCGGTGCGTTGCTCCGCAGGATCATTGCCAGAAAAATGAACTGGGCACTAGAGATGGTGGTGAAAGTGATTGGGAGTCTGGGCTATGGTAGTCTATGGGTGGTGAGATAGGGGATAGTACTGGTACTGGTGCCGTCCGGATGCCGGATGTCGGCCATTGTCCATTGTCCATGGTACGTCTTCCCGCCAAATCTTTCTGACCGCAACATTATCAATTGGTCGTCGACGGACAGACTGATACAAGGAAGACACCGTTGTCCGTAGGTCGTCGCGAGGGATCGAGAGAGTGAGAGGATTGATGACGATAACGATGATGATTGACGACGACAATGATGATGATGATAGGAGGGATAGACGATGATGAGATGACAGCGAATATGCATTTGGCGGCATTGTCATCACTACAAAATGCACGCTCGGAGAGATTTTATCGATGAATCTCCAGAGTCTCCAACGCAGAGTGAACATTCCCGATGAGCAATGAGCGATGAGTGATCTTTCTCCCACTTCCTCGAGAGAAGAACTTGTGAAAATTTTCCACTTGTGATACAGATAATCATCACATTAGACAAGAGCATCGAGCAATATCATAGTCTATTCTCTCACAAGAAGCGTTTGAGTTCGATCGATTATTCCACATAACGCAAACGCACAACCCAATAAATCATTCCACCGTCACATCGAAAACAGCGCCGTGATATGGTACGTGCCAACTGAATGGAATCACCATACCTCGCACTGCAAAAACACTCACACTTCTAAAAGACAACATCGGCATCGTCCCCTGCATCAAATCTTGCCATAATATCCGACTCATTCGCACACGAAATTTTCAACCCCTTGGCTTGCAACTCCGCAGCCTCTGCATCATGCTGCCTCTGAGCCTCCTCAATCTCCTCCTTTTTCTTCGACTGAACAAGCTTAAGACGCGTGAAGTCCTCACGTTCCAATTCATCCAATTCACGTTCGATGTACGTCAATACACCCTGAATTTTAGGAATGGTCACATTCTCTAACGCATTGACACGACGGTTGGTGATTTTCATAGCCTCATCGAGCGTAACGAAGGAAGTTTGGAGCGATGCCAATTTAATCAAATTCATGAGTAGAGCACTGTACTTTTGGCGGACCAACTGGATCTTTTTCCCACCCCCGACCAATCCTAAACTAGAATTGTCAGCGGCAGCCCCAGTTTCGTAGTATGTGAAGACGGGCAGTTTCACACCTGCTACATTGTCAATACCGGCCCCGACGCGTACACGAGCTGTCATACTCCCCTCTGAGACCTTTTGTTTGAAGTTGCCTGCGGCGTATTCAGCCTGTGTTAATGAGAAAAATGCAGAGGATGAATCTGCCGCCATTCCGGACTTGGTCTCGGCGATGGATTTGGCGTAGTCGAGGAATTTGACCTTTAGAGCATCGGCCTTCTTTTTGAGGAGTTTGTGTCCGGACTCGGCGGCCTTCTTTTTGCCCTTGAAGACCTGCTGGTTCATACGGGTGGGGGGTACTTCCGACATGGTTGCCTTTGGCTGGCTGACGGCGGAGGAGGATGTTGGTGTTGTATGTGGGGAGATAGAGTGCGGCGGCGGCGGCGGCGGATTTTTGGTGGAAGTTGAAATGACGGAAGAAAATCAGACCGTTGAATCCACTTACTTAAGGAGCGACAAGAAAGCCTATTTTAGATGAGGAGCTGGCGACGCCCACGTCTTGTCCCTATTAATTCCATAATACATCGAGAACCCCAGCGGCCGGCCGGCGTTCGGACAGCCTGCCGCCAAAATTTACCGCCACACACTTCCACCATCAAGCCAAAAAAGCCAATGAACCATGGCGTCCGCCACCACCACCCCCAGCAACAGCAAACAGCAACAGCAAAGAGGTAGACTACTACCTCAACCCAACAGAGCTATTCCGCTGGATAAACTACCGTCGATGGGATGGAGCAAAATCCCGTGCTCTAAGTCATCCAGAGGAATGCTCCACCTGGATCGTCTCGAGACACAGCTCCGATGGACGGGTACTCTGGAGACATCTACCGCTACATTTGATATGCATGCAGAAGGAGGCGGCATGCGCCGTATCCGATGACTCTGATGTTCAGACAGTCGTGGCAAGTCGGCAGATGGAACAACTCGTGGATGTATTGCTCGACTGCTATCCTGAGGCGGCATCGAGTCCGGATGATCAGGGCATGTTGCCATTGCACTTATTGTTAAGTAAGGCGGATGGAGAGCCGAACGATCGCATCATATATCTATTACTATCATCGTTTCCCAATGCGGTGGATATACGAGATAGATTTGGGAGAACACCGTTGGATACACTACGAGAATCTTGTGGAAATGGAGAACAGGGTGGTACAAGTAGTGATCGATGCCGAGCGGCATTCCGGGCGCTCAAGAGGGCAAGATATGTCTCGGATAAGATTACTGCCACAATTCGCGATGAGAGTGCCACCATTGTTGCGGGAATTCAACGTGAAGCCTCGAATGAGCGTGGTGCATCACATACAATTATCGTACGTTTAGAGGAGGAACTAACTAAATGTCGGAATGAGATTGAGGCCGGTGAATCAGGTGCGCAAAAGCTCAAACTGGAAATACATAGGTTGAATGATACAATATCTTCGATGGAGGGCATGCTCAAAGATGCAAATAAGAATTTGGAAGTTACTCGGAAAGAACGCGATGATCTATTACTGGGTAGTCAGTCTATGAGGAGTCAGTTCGAAAACCACAACGATGTCGTCGACAGAGTTCGAAGAGAAGCAGAACAAACCAGATTAAATGACCTGGAGACAATTTCCATGCTAAAGTCCGATCTTGGCACCTCAAAGGCCGTGGCGGAAGCATTAGAAACTCAACTACGATCTAAGTTTACCAGTGAGGAATACCTTTCAACTACTGTCTCTGACTTGGAAGACCAATTGGAGGAACTCAAAGTTAGACATGAGCATACAACCAAAAAGCACGAGCATGAGATAGAGTCACTCGCTTCCGATAATGCGCGTCTTAAATCGAACGCTGAGGACCTAACGATGAAGAATATGCAGCTACGGGAGAAGCTTAAGGACTTGAACAAGCAAATGTCGAGTATCATTGGCTCATACAGTGCACTTAATTCCGAGCATGACAGGCTGCTAGAGCTATCTCAAACGTACGAGAATAGTTTATTGGAAACAGTGCGGTCGGAACGTTCGCAGCTTGTAGAACATCTCAACAAGCAGCGTGAGTCTCTGGAGAAAACGTTTGCCGATCAAGAGCGCATAATTGAAGAATCGTTGATTTGCCAAGATAAATTGATATCGAACGTCAAGTCGGAACGTATGCGAGGGAGGGGTACGGTTGAAAAACTGCGCAACGAATTCAATCAGCTAAGGGCTGCCGCGGCTGAGAGGGAACGAGCAATTCACGTCGAGGAGCTAGCAGCGAACCGCAAGATGAAGCGAGACATTGAAAACAACCCACCAACATTGTCTACCAGAAGAAGTGAGATGGAATCAATTACTTCTTCATTGCCTGGAGGAGGAGAATCTCGAAATCCGCACCCTACATATTCCCCACATCGATCACCGCGAGTACCATCTATACAGCCATCAACCACGACGTCTACTACTGATGGTCGTCTAATACGGATGCTCGATGAAAGGGCCGCTGCTCAATCAACACGAGACCACAGCCGCGGAAGTTCTGATTCAAGCTCCACCTTGGAATCAAGTGCTCAAGCACAGCATTACAAGACCCTCCTCTTTCATACTAGTTCAAATGGGAAGAGTCATCCCCCGATCGACATTAGGAGAGATGGACATGGCGAACGCAGCACTGCGATTCTCTCGAATAGTATTTCCACAGGCACCTACCCCAGCAGAGCAGGAGGAGGAGTGAGTTACAGCCTCGATCAATACTCACAGGATGCATCTGAAACCACTGGTCGGTATAGTGAGTGTAGCAGCAGCACTAACACCAGCAGCAACTATTCCACTGATCCTACATCCTATCACCCACAGCTTCATCCGTGGAGACAACACAAGTAGAAAGCGAGTATCTACGCTCGAGGGTTGATGTTGTACGCTACCCTTTCATTGAGCTTCTGATAATTAATTCTATGATTGCATGAAGGTCGGATATGTTTACATAAAATAGACATCTTACTACACAATATTGTCCGCTTTGATGCATCCATTTTCAAGCTATCTCAGCAGCCTGGTGTTCACGGTGCGCGGAGGTGACTGGGCTCCCAGCTCCGCTCTAGAGAGGTCTCGAAGTGGGGAACGGAACTGTCTCCACTCCAAAAAATTACCGATGAAGACTATGCACTTCCAGGCAGTTGAGAACTTAATTTAATACTCCTAACTATCAACGACCTCCTGAGAACTTAATTTAATAACTATCTACGACCTCCTGAGACCAGAACAGTCATTTTCAACCGTACTGCACTTTGCACCGAATCGATCTCGGAGAATCATTCATAATTAATTACAAACCAACCATGCACTCTCTAAACATTTTTCTACAACCATATGGCTTAAACGAATCACTTTCTACCCAAAAGATACCTCAGCAACTTCACTTTTCATTTAATGATGCCCGTGCTCTCCCACTCGCCACCAAACTTGCTCTACAGGGAATACTACACTTCAGCCAAAGGTTGTTTCATTGCGCTGACAAGATTGAAGCTGCTGATACAAAAAGGTGCACGCCTCCTGATCTCCCTTATTTTGCTTCAAGCAATCAAAGAACATTTCCTTATCATAGGCACAAGGTCCGGTAAGTTGCTGCTGCTGCTGACCTCCCATTTGAGCCGCGGGTGCCATTTGCTGTTGTTGCTGCTCGGCGGGGGCATCGCTTCCCCCACCAAACGAATTGGCCACGGCACCTACGGCACGATGAGCAATGGCGGAACCAGTCCCAAAGGCCATACCCTGTGCGATTGTCGAGCCGATGCCAGAGAGCATGCCGCCGCCACCGCTGCTTTGTTGGGCGGGGAGGGAGGATTGCATGGGAGCGGGAGGTGCATGATTCGCCGCTGGAGCTGCTGGGGGAGGGGGGGCAGCAGCCCTACGTGCCGGGGCGGGGGGAGCTGGGGTCCGTTTGGCCCCGAACAAGCCGCCGCCACTGCTGCTACTGCTACTGCTGCTTCCACTTCGTCGAGAACGCTGCGTGGAGGGAGGGCGGGGATGGAAATGAAATCAATGTGAGTGTATTTCAGCTACTACCATGATGACTATGCCTAACTAAGCCTACGCAAGCACAGCGACGGCACAAAAAGCGCAACAAGCCAATAGCAATGGAGCAGAGTTTCATGAGACTTCCGACTTACCGCCATGGTGATTATGATATTTATTTATTTCTAAAAGGAGGGGAGGAACCGAGAGCAGCCGATCAATAAAAAATTGGCCGATGGTTAAAGGTGGAATTGTGTGGGAGTGTTGTTTTTTGCTTTTTTTTCGATCGATGTCGCAGCGATCCTCGAATCTCTCGGTTGACGGACAGGAGAGTGACGATGACGACCTGCAATTTCTGGATTCTGGCCGCCTCCCATTTTTGGCGGGAGACATAAAGAATCGGACCACTACCGTAATTACACGTGGCAGAAATTTGGCGGGAGATGTGGCAGAAGGTGGCAGATGTTCGAATGGCGGGAATCCAATTTCAATTGTGATACCGTGAAAATGGCGGGAACAGGTTCGTCATCTTGCTTGCCTTGCTTGCTTGCTTTTCTTCATCTCCAACTCCATCTCTGATCTCTGACGATGATGCTGGACGCTGACGATGAGGTGGGCGGCATCGGCAGCCTCCTGGCAGTAGGTGACTCATAAATAATAATCCACCGTTGGCCATCGTATGACAACCATCGTTCATTAGCGAACTGAATCGGTTTGTGAAGGTGGTGGCAATAATCTTGATGAACAATTACAATTACATGATGAAGGGAAGCATGTCCAATGCCGGGGTGGCAGCGAGACGCTCACCCTCTCGCCTCATTGCATTCCTCGTTCTAGCACTGTGCATCGCCGTCCCAACGACAGCGTTTGCAACACCTGTCGAACGAGCTTCCGTATTTCCACTTCACTCTACCAAGGCCGTAGTGTCAGACGCAACAACAACATCAAGGCCACGTCACTGGAAGGATGGAGAGTATAACAACAATGCATCCTTGGTATCCCGTCTTGTGTTCAACTACGTCGCTCCATTACTAGATATTGCAGCACAACGTCGATTGGAAACGGATGATGCCTTTCATGTACCAGATAACAAATCTATGGAGAGGGCGGTGACACGGCTAGAACAAATATATAAAGATTGTAGAGAAAGTTCTCAACGGGTAATAATGCAACAGCAGCAGGCTCGAGCACATGAGTCAACAGCAACAGACTTGAGCAGCAAACGAAGAAGTAGATGGACACTGAAATCACTCATTCCATTTAGGAAACCGTCAGATCAATTTTCAGCGTCAGAAACTCGTGTCCTCAGCATCGCCTTACTGAAAAGTCAGAAAGATACGCTTCTGCTTACTGGGATACTCCGTCTACTCAATACTATCGTTCAGGCATTTCCAGCATTGTTAATTGCACGTCTACTTCGGCAGATTGAGTCGGGAAATTCTATTCCCTCCTCTCAACCATTGATATCGGCACTATCGCTGGTTTCCGTCCTGAGTGTTAAGATGGTGGTAGAAAATCAATATTTTCACAATGTTGTCAAGTGTGCATGTGAAGTTCGAGGATCTCTGTCGGGAATGATCTTTGACAAGAGTCTTCGCCTATCCAGGGGGGTCGGTGATAGAAAATTATCTAGTACTGTTGGGTATGATCACAAAACGAAAAAGAAGGCGAAGGCGAAGAAAAAGTTGGCCGTGTATGGATCTGGTGGGGCATTGAATCTAATGCAGAGCGACGCCGCGATCATTGAAGGTCTTACAATGCAGCTCCATACACTGTGGGATGGTTTGCTGCAAATTTCAATCTACATTGCGTTGTTGTACAGATATCTTGGGACACCTGTGATATGGGGGTTGTCGGTCCTTCTCGCGACTATACCAATCAATGCCATGATTCTTCGAATACTCAATCGTCTGAACCGGAGAGAGACCGAGGCAAAGGATGCAAGGATGAAGAAAACCACTGAGAGTATTAGTAACATGCAGCTTTTGAAGCTTCAAAGTTGGGAATCTATTTTTGCCAGGGATATTGAAAATTTTAGGGAAGAAGAATTGAAGAGGCTTACGAAACGAGGAGCGGTCCGTGCACTGAATCAAGCAATCAGTTTTGCTGTCCCTACCATTACGCTTGTCGCAACACTTTTTGCGTACGCTAGAATGGGCAAACCTATCGTCGCAAGTACAATATTCACTGCAATATCCCTCTTCAACCAGCTACGATTTCCGCTCCTTTTCTATCCGATGCTTATTGATTCGATGGCAAATGGGAAAAACTCACTAAGGCGGATCTCATCCTACCTTGCGCAAGAAGAGATAGCGCCATACCTTGAACGCTACCCCAAACAACTTGATGGAGGAAGGATAGAAATGCACAATGGAAATTTTGCTTGGGCGGCAGGCAGCGAGTCGGACAAAGAAGATGTGCATACCCCTAGAGTCCCCGCTTTAATTGATGCAAACATATCTGTTGCTCCTGGGGAAATTGTGGCTGTTGTGGGAGAAGTTGGCAGCGGCAAATCAGCTCTTTGCAAGGCTTTGATTGGCGAATTGAATCCAGCACCAAAAACAATTGTTGATAAACAAATGCAGCATACCGAAGGCGTGCCACGAGTAATTGTTCAGGGATCCATTGCATACTGTGCGCAAGAAGCATGGCTTTCAAAAGGAACGATAAGGGAATCTGTTGTTTTTGGGAGAGAGTACGACGAAAAGAAATACTTGAGAGCCATTTGGGCTGCAGGCCTTGACGACGACATTGTGTCTACCAACTTTTCTGCTGAAATGAGGGCAACGAAGGCCATGTTAACCCACGATACAGACGTTGGTGAAGATGGATCAAACCTATCGGGAGGTCAGCGAGCGCGGGTTGCCCTTGCTCGCGCCCTGTATGATGAAAACGCTGGGGTTTATATCCTTGACGATGTTCTGAGTGCATTAGATTCATCGGTCGGTTCGACAGTATTTGAACGTGTCAGTTCGAGACTAAGGCAACAAAAGGCCGCTGCTATTTTTGTTACAAATGATCCTAACCTCCCAAGAAGGTGTGATAAAGTCATTCTCATGGGATCGCAGGGAGCTTCACCAGGTTCTCGAATTGTTGATGTTGGATCATACGATGATTTGATATCCCGTGGACATGACCTGAGTACTATTGTGCATCCTGAAGAAGAAGACAGTGATGGCGATGAAGATAATGGCGATGTCGCTTATGCAGTAGCCGATGATTCGGTGCTTCATCGTCAAAATGATATGCAACATGATGCAAAAAATACCGCACCCCAACCAAACGAGCAAGCTCAAAAAATATCCACAGACGATTCGATGTTAACGGGAGCAATCCAATTGCGAACATATGCCGCATACTTCAAATCTGTAGCGAGTCCCGTGCTTATTTTGGCAGCCGTTGCGTCGTATTTCGTATCAAACGGCAGTCAATTTTTCCAGCAAATGGTGATTGCGAGATGGACTGATTTAAGTCCGGGTGCGATGGCCTCAGTGAGCAGTGAATACCTCAACAAGCTTGTCTATACTGCTGTGGCGGTGGCAGTTTCGATGTATTTTCGTAGTTACCTTACAATGAGGGTTGGGGTGAGAGCATCGAAGTCTCTCCATAGGAAAATGCTGAAATCCATTTTTGAGGCCCCACTCTCCTTTTTCTCCACAACACCAAGTGGACAGCTCCTCACTAGGTTTGGCAAGGAATTGGATGTTGTTGATCGTTCACTACCAGATGTCGTAGCCTCTGTGATGTATTGCGTCCTCCAAATATTGTTTAGTACTCTTGCACTCACGGGAGTTGTGACGCCATTGATGGCTGTTCCGCTATGTTTGGTTGGGGTTGTGTACAGCAAAGTGACGGGCAGATTCAGGCCGGCGGCGCGTGATTTGAAGCGTTGCGAATCTAAGTCTAGGTCGCCGATCTACACACACTTCCGAGAGGCATTGCGCGGTGCGGAAACAATTCGGTCTTTTGCTGGTGGTCGAGAATATTGGTCTGGCAAACACCGTTACCTTGAAGACAGGAATTTATCTGTCTTTTATTCAGTCAAAGCATTGGATAGATGGCTATCAGTCCGTCTTGAAAGTCTTGGCAATGTTGTTGTTTTCACAGCGGCAGTTGCGTCAATTTTTCTAACAAGACATGGACACCTCAAATCCGGTTCAGCCGGCTGGGGTCTTACGCAAGCTCTTTCAATTACTGGACTCTTAACGGTAAGAACTTCGTGTGTCTTATCTGAATATATTGTTTGTCGCGAACCTCTTATTTCATGACCTTTGTTTTTGTTGAACCAAGTGGGCTGTGAGAGTGCTTACCGATATGGAGACTCAGTTCATGAGCGTTGAGAGAGTAGTCGAACTCACCGACTTGAACTCCACAGCCTCTAAAAGTCTAAAGATCGTAAATCAATCACATTTGCCTGACGCCAGTGAAGAAACACCTTCAAGTGAGGCCGCCCTCTTAAAATCGGGTTGGCCTTGGAATGGACATGTTGAGTTCAAAAATGTGACGATGAGATATACTCCTTTTTCGCAGCCTGTACTTCAAGAAGTTTCGGTGGATATACCCGCTGCTACAACTGTGGGAATTGTTGGCAGAACGGGTAGTGGGAAGTCCAGTCTTCTCCTAACGTTATTCCGTCTTGTTGAAATTGAGGGTACTGGCAGTATCACAATAGATGGCGTAGATATTCGAAGTCTGAGTCCACATGGCCTGCGAGAATCACTTTCCATTATTCCTCAATCACCCACTTTGTTCTCTGGCACATTAATGTACAATTTGGATGCATCGGGACGGGCATCTACAGATGAAGCGTGGAGTGCCCTTGAAGCAGCAAGTACGGAACTGTCTAGACAATTTCGCGAATCGGGCACTGGGCTGGACACAATGATTTCAGAGGGAGGAGAGAATCTTTCACTTGGACAAAGACAGTTAATTTGTTTGGCCAGAGCTTTGCTAAAACGCAGCAAAATTCTTGTCCTCGATGAAGCGACCTCGTCTGTTGATACCAAAACGGATGGTCAGGTACAGGAGACAATCCGCAGAGAATTTGTCCAAAAGGGTGTTACTGTGATAACTGTTGCGCATAGATTGGATACTGTGCTAGGTTATGATAAGATCATTGTCCTCGATGCTGGTAAAATTGTTGAAATGGGGGCGCCAGATGAATTGCTTAAACTTCAAGGAGGATATCTCCGACGCTTAGCAAGTCTTGATCGGCAAAACCGGCAAAAAGGTGGTAAACAGCTTCTATAGTCCTTCATATTATTGACAATTTTACTTGAGCAAACAATATCATTAAACGCATGAATCGTCGCCTATCGTACCTAGATTTGATTTCTGGATCTTGCATATTTAGTATTTTGTGTTATGATGATGTGATATAGATTAAGACTCCTGATCATTCACGGCGTTTCGTTCTGAAGTTGCTGATTTAATGAACCCGTGCTAGAGCCTGATTGGCGTTGAATCATCTGATTCACTTGTTGGTTGAACTGATGTGGGAAGGACATTTGCGGATTTTGTTGATGCATGAATTGCATCTGTTGTATGTGTCCAGGGTTAGAGGCCTGCTGCTGTTGCTGTTGAAGTTGCATTTGGAGCTGCATGAGATTTTGAAAGTGCTGTTGTCCTTGCTGCTGCAGTTGTTGATGTCCTTGTTGCTGCAATTGTTGTTGATGTAGTTGCTGATGCTGTTGTTGATGCTGACGATGATTTTGTTGCGGTTGCTGCGGTTGTGGCAGCTGTTGCTGCTGTAGCTGCTGATGTTGTGGTTGGGATTGTGGTTGTTGCTGTTGATGCTGATGCTGTCGTTGTTGCTGCTGCTGTTGTTGCTGCTGGTGCTGGTGCTGTTGCTGCTTCTGCTGATATTGTAGCTGCTGCTGCTGCTGCGGCGGCGGCTGCTGTTGATGTGGCTGTTGCTGCTGCTGCTGCTGCTGCTGCTGCTGCTGCTGTTGTTGTTGTAGCTGCTGCTGTTGCTGTTGTAGCTGCTGCTGTTGCTGTTGTAGCTGCTGCTGTTGCTGTTGTAGCTGCTGCTGCTGCTGCTGGTGGTGGGGGTGCTGCTGTTGTTGCTCCTGTTGCTGCTCCTGTTGCTGCTCCTGTTGCTGCTCCTGTTGCTGCTCCTGTTGCTGCTCCTGTTGCTGTTGCTGCTGCTGCTGCTGCTGCTGCTGCTGCTGTTGTTGTTGCTGCTGCTGTTGAAGTTGTTGTTGCTGCTGCTGTTGCAGTTGATGCTGCTGCTGCTGTTGCAGCTGAAGAAGCATAAAGTTTTGCGACATCGGCTGCATATACATCCCTTGGTCAATTGTAGGCATAGGAGATTTCATGAACGATTCCCTTCTCGAAGCTTGGATTCTTTTCTTAATTTTTTGAGATTCGCTCATTGAATCAGAATCGCCTTTTCCTGACTCTCTGTTTGTTTCTCTTTGAACATTTTTTGACATGGCAATGTCGTCCTTCTCTTCAACGACCTGCTTGACAGCAAAACGGTAACCAAGGAGTAGTTTGTCGTCTGAGACAGATAGAGGATCGACATCGTCAACTGAACATGTGGGTGTTGGGAAAATATCGGGGAATTTGAGTTGAAATCCAGGAAATATTACAAGTCAAGATGAAACAGCGTACCTCGTGAAGAATTGATCGTAACTGATGTGATCGACTCAGGCTTTGCACTTGTTTGACATGTGGCTGATAAGGGGTCCGAAAGCATGCGCAGATGCCGAGGCTTGATCAGAGACGCCGCCTGTCGACCAGATGAGCAACACGTTGACAGAAATTTTTGACTCAAATGTCCCTCGGTATCGATCGGTATGAGGGATGACGAAATCTGACTTTTGTCGAATTCAGTATTGTCAAGTATTAATTGCCAGCCCGGTTCGGCCCAGCTTTGATCAGACGCCGTGTGGCCAGGGACTGGTGGAAGTGGAGGGTTTGGAGATGTAGGGTGAAGAGCAAGTAGGAGCAGTTGCTCTAAACGCAGATCTCGGCATAAGCTCTCATCGTTGTCGGGAACAACATCAAAGCAATCTTTCATTGTACGAGGTAAATACTTCGATGTTTGTGCCAACCTTTTGACATCCTCTAGCATCGTTCCAACATTAGGCCTCAACATAGTGGTGATCCGACGCCGTATCATTTTTTGATGAAGAGACTTATTCTTTTCTTCCATCATTGAATTTGCAGGTGTCTTTAACGGCTCATTGGATCCCAAGTTCATTTTATTTCTTTGATGCCAGAATTGGAATGGAGGATGCGATGAAGTGGTTAGAACGAAAATAATTGATGAACGTTTACACTGCAGACATGGTAACCTACTTGATAACTTGCAACCTTCTCTTTTCTGCTATCTTACTAAGCGTTGTGGCAATATTTTCAACGATGGTCTCTAAAGAGTCTTCATTGCCATCTTTCTCGCACTTTCCAGCTTGGTGCCCCATCTTTAGTGACAGCTCGAGGACCATCGCCTCTTGCTGGATTTTCTGAAGTTCTTTCTTCTTTTGTGTCTAGGTAAATGAATTAAAAGTGGAAATGATAAGAAGGAATGAGAGGCAACTTGTTGTAGCACGGGTCTACCATATTCAATCACTAACTCACATATCCATTCTTAGCAAGATCAAGAGACTGCCTTTTAGTAGCCTCTTCGATTTTAGCGGTTTCATATGAACTCTTGTACTTTTGCATTGCAGTTAGCAACTTATGTTGGCTGGTTACGTTAATCCTAAGTGACGGTGTTCCGTCTTCCGTAAGCGAGGCAGCAAGCGAGAAGAGATTCAGCTTGTTACGTCGAAGCATAATATCATCACGTCAATCTGTATGTATCACTTACCTTGATTGAAGAAATGCTGCGCTTGGGTCTTGAATTTTCCAAACGTTTGCGTGGCCTTCTCAAGCTGCGATGCTGCCTCCTTGTGAGCGGCAGACATTTCTCCTACGTTTTTGATCAATTGCGTACATTCTGTCTGCATTTTGGACATGGAGGCACAGACATTGGCATATCTGTCGTCAATATTCTTCACATGGGCCTCGCACTTTGCAGCTTGAACGTGGGCTAGTGCACTGGCCCTTTCGGATACTGCTGTCTCCTCGCTCGTCCTTGTGTCAGTTATGATGCATTTTACGATGCCACCACACATCGATCTGAGGTCGGCCCCCATCTGTTCCACTAGTCGATTGGAGGGCAATTCGCCTAGAACAATCGAGTATAAAAAGGATGTGCTCAGACGACCCCACGGAATGAATCCGCTTGATCTCCCATAATATGGCTTGTCTGCAAAGTGTTTCCGATCCTCCATCGGAGGTGATTGATTCGACCTTGTAATTGCAATTATGCCTTCATTATGAATTTCAATTGCAAGTTGAATGTTGTTCATGAGGCCTTTTCGCTGTTTCTGCCTCGCCACGGAATCGCTCGATACGGGGCCTCCGGTAACACATTGATTGTCAACATTCAGTTCAGCAGTTTTTCCATAAGTGGCATGCTTGTTGTCTGAGCCCATCGGGTTGGCAATAATATCGCCTTGTGCTGAAATTTCAGGTTGAGGTCCGCTATCGAGAGTGGATTCGCGTATGACCTGCTTCCTCTTTGCTTCAAATCGCTCCTCATGGAGTTTCATGAGTTTAGCCTTCATATGTTCTTGCTGCGCACGACACTTCTCCGCTAGCTCTTTAATTCGTACCTCCGCCTCTGCCTGTCGTTTGTTGTGGTGAGCTAGTATGCTCTGATTTTGAGCATGAAGTTCTTGCTCCAAGTTTTTCTTCATCTCGATCTTCTTCTCCTCGAATTGTTGACGCTGAAATGCATGGCGGCTTTGGAGATCGTTCACAATGGAATTTAACTTCATGATATCAGTGTTTGCGAGATTCTGATGCTGTGCCATCGTCTGTTGCATTTCAATTTGTTGCTTCTGGACCAACCAATTCTCACCGGCAACAATCTTCCTACAATCCAATTCTGTCTGTTGGTTTTGCTTCTCCGTGAGCTGACTTCTCTGCTGTGCTTGCTTCGATACCATGTCGAATCGAATTTTGTTGATTTGTTTCTGTAGGCGGTCACTCCTCTCTTCCCACCTTGCGGAGATGTACGCCTGGATCTTTTTCATATCGAGTTTCCTGGCCTTCTTCAGCTTGTTGAGCACATTCTCAAGCCTATTTTTCGTCATCGATGACTTGAACTCGACGCAGTCTGAGTCTTGACCTTCGTGCATGTTCGAGTAGAATGAAAGAGGGTCCTCTGCTTCCAAGCATACATCATCGGAGGGGCAATATCTTTTAATCAATTCATTCATCTTGTTCACGGCATGGCTTTCAATTTTATCGACCGTCTCCTGTTCATTGGATGCATTCGACGGTATGGATATGCGAATCGGCTTGATTTTTCCGCGTGTTCCCTGCTTCGTCCTTCGCCTCTTCCTCTGCTTAGGCGTCCGCTTGATAAGCGTTTCGAATGCCTGAATGTCATCATCTGATTCATCGCACTCATGCTCTGCATTTTCTTTTTCCGACTCCTGAGACGGTAGATGAGTATCGGCTACTCGAATGCGTGGCGATGCGGCCGCTTCCGAGACCACCTCGTCATCAATCACATCCATTGGAGCACCATAAGACGTCTTTAATGACGTCTTCGGGGTATCGACAGCTGGCTCCATGTTCATTACAGTATTATTCGCTGTATCCTCGTCGACTGAGCTTACAACCTCCTTCTCCTTCGATGGTTCATCTGCTTCTGCCATCTCAGCAATCGCATCGATTTCCATGTCGCGAAGTTCGTCCTCCGCATGTATTTCCTTCGAATTGCTATCCGATGGCTTCCCCTCGATGGTGGAAATCAGAGGGTTCTCTCTAATAGCCTCGTTGGCAGCTTCGTGAATACGTTCCTGCATAGAGCATTTGGATGCATCCTCCTCCTCGACCTCGACGACTTTTTCATCCCTTTCATTGTTGCCAGCGCTATCTGGCGCATCTCTGTCGATGACTGCAGCCTCGGCCTTCACCTCCTCTGCTGCATTCGGTGGGGAAATCCTATTTTCACATACTTCCATGCTAATTGAATCTACAGATGTTTCGATGGACTTTGTAACTTCATTTGACAAAAGTAATTCTATGGCTGTGGAGTTATCGTTCGTTTCCAATGGTAATGGTGGCGGTGCACCGTCATCGTCCGGATGAATAACATCTCCCTCTCCCTCTAGGTGAGCATCAGCATCCGAATTCTCGCCGCCGATGTTCCCACGTCCATCATCTGTTCCTAGCTTCGCCTCAGATGAGATTGAATACGAGTTAGGTGCGTCGGCTAGTGGCGGCAATGACGTCGGTGGCAGTGGCAGCTCGGTATTGTCCGACGCGATAATGTCATCGTCGACTTTCATTGGTGCATGATTTTGAGGAGTCCGTATTACTTATTCTACGTCTCTTGCTTTATTTGCGTCTTCGGAATTGTCGGTTGGTCGATCGGTCAGGCGGGGCCGGTAAAGATGTCGATTCGATATTATGACGGAGTAGCCGACGATAACGGCGGGTGTGGGCGCGCGTAGGCAATGTGCAAGGGTCCACTTAATATGGCCCAACAATAATTGAGCAAGTTGGTGAGGTCGTCCGCCTACTTACTACTACTACCTTGGCCCTTGGCCCTGCTATCGATGCCTACTAATGCTCACTCTCTCAGCTTTTGGTGTGATAAGTAGCCTCGGGACGGATGATGCTAGCAGTATTATCTACCATCCGACATCACCATTGTCTACGATGGTCGAATGGTCGAATGGTCGAATGGTCGAAGCTCAAGCAGCATGCAGCATGGAGCATGCAGCATGCAGCGAGCATGCATGCAGCTCTGTCGCAGCTAATCCCGGGATGACGCGTCATCCCGGGATTAGCTTCCATGTCGTTTCAGGATTTCGTCATCCTAGGATGACGACCATGTATTCCTGGGATTAGCTTCCATGTCATTCCGGGATTCGTCATTCTGGGCCCTTCCCAGAATGACGAACATTCTCATGTCATCCCGGGATTATGTCGACAAAAATTCTGGGCCCTTCCCAGAATGACGAGCATTTTCAAGCCTGTCATCCAAGGCTTAAGGCCCATCATCCCTGTCCTACAGGCTTATCTCCCGTCATCCTGGTCCGACGACCCTATTTTCATGTCACTTCAGGACCTCCCATCACAATAACAACATCATGCCCTCCCCCACCACACGTGTCGCTGCCTTTGGCGCATCCATTCATCCCCCTCAACGTTTCTCCCCTCGACTTCGAGACAAATTTGAGAGGAGCCAGCACAACTCCACACTCCTCTACCCGTCGCATTCATCACATCGCGATGTCGACCGCACTCGCTCTCACTATACGTCACCCCCGTCCCACTACCGTTCATCCACGCACCACCGGCAGTCGCACATTCACTACGATTCCACGTCGCCATACAACACCGTGCACCATTCTCCTCCACAACTACCACTGCCCCAACACCTTCAATACGCTGCGCACATCCCTTACACAAGGGAGCCAAGAACAGGGGGGAGACAACCTACATCCCAATCAACTTTCCACTCATCCTCTACAAATAAGCGCCATCGCAGTAAATCCCCCCCTTCACGCAAGAGCAAAATGAAGGTGAAGTCAGCCATCGACAACGTCTCTGACAACGGAAGCCACAATATTGATTTGTCAAATGTGCCAAACTCAAAAACTACGCAACATTACAATATATCCCCCCCTACGCTCGAGACAAAAATGAAGGACGGCTCTGACAATGGAAGCAACCAGCATATGGATCCGACAATAATCAGTAATGTACCAAAGGCTATGTTTCAAAAATACTCTGCGGGTGAACCCATTACAAGCGAGCCTCCTGTGGTAGCTGAGCATCGTGCTCTTTTCATGCAGCGTGCATTCGGAACTGGCAATGAAGCCCATAAACAACTTGCCGACAACATGCACGACAGTGACAGTCGAGAATCAAGTGTCCGGCATGAGAACGAGCTTGAGAACATATGCTACATTCTCAAGCATTGGGGTGGAGACATCAATTTGAAAGAGATACATGACGATGAAATCTTACGTAAAAAGTTATCAAAATTTCGACGTGACCATGCAGTTGGAAAACATCATGTCGGAAAATATCACTTTCATGAAATAACCCTGCCCAGTGGTGAGAGACACAACATTCTTCGCAGAATTGAGCGAGGGGAGGTTGGCAGGATTGTTGTGTCTCGTGAAAGAATATTTGATGATATCAACGAGTGGCACCGGGGAGGGGTGGGTCATTTAAGAAATTATTGAATAGAAAAAAAGACGGCGATGACCGACTGACATTTAATATCGACTGTGAAGCATGTTACGGTAATGTGCCTGGAATTATCCAGGCAATGGATGACAAACGAGAAATGGAATACAAGTTTGGAACAAGGATGTACTGTACAAGCTTCATTAACAGTTTTGTCGTATTGCTGGCACATGACTCACACACTATTGATCCACCTCCGAAATATCGAAGACAGAACACTGTGGTGAAATGTGTCTCCTGTTCTAGCCCCACAAGCCCTCCACAGTACGTGAAAGTTCTGGACGCATCAGTTACAGACCTGGTGACTATTGCATTCAACGACACACATTTTGTTGTTCTGCGCTTTTCGATAAACGATCACACTGTTACTGTCCTTGATGGTCTTAACTATTCCATAAAGAAATGGACAAATCACGTCGTACGTGTGTTGAAAGAGTACAGCTTGGTTCTGTCGACTGCAATTCCAGTGTTGAACAACCCAACGACTGAAGATAGTTGTGTCGTAATGAGGATTACTTTTGGGTCTGAAGCCAATGAATGGACAATGAAGAGTGTAAAGGTGACAAAACAAGGTGATGGAATTAGTTGCAGGCCGCTAGCATGTTATCGCCTCCTACAGATCTTTGGTTACGAAGAAGAATCATATTATGTCATGATTCATCAACATTACGCTGCCATGCGTATGACTGTGATGAATCATTGGAAAGCAATGATCGATCGGCACAGAGACAACTTTTATGCCCTATTCAGCAAGCACAAGTATGAAGCAGTACGTGGTTTGATGACAGCCAATGATGATCACAGTGATGTTGATAGGATGACGGCATTTGACACAAAGTTGGAAAGTGATAATGGCTATGATGAAACAATTCTAAAACAAGAGACTAACCATGAAGGAGTGAAAGAATTGACAACCAACGATGATCACAGTGATGTCAATGAGACCATGTTACGGTAATGTGCCTGGAATTATCCAGGCAATGGATGACAAACGAGAAATGGAATACAAGTTTGGAACAAGGATGTACTGTACAAGCTTCATTAACAGTTTTGTCGTATTGCTGGCACATGACTCACACACTATTGATCCACCTCCGAAATATCGAAGACAGAACACTGTGGTGAAATGTGTCTCCTGTTCTAGCCCCACAAGCCCTCCACAGTACGTGAAAGTTCTGGACGCATCAGTTACAGACCTGGTGACTATTGCATTCAACGACACACATTTTGTTGTTCTGCGCTTTTCGATAAACGATCACACTGTTACTGTCCTTGATGGTCTTAACTATTCCATAAAGAAATGGACAAATCACGTCGTACGTGTGTTGAAAGAGTACAGCTTGGTTCTGTCGACTGCAATTCCAGTGTTGAACAACCCAACGACTGAAGATAGTTGTGTCGTAATGAGGATTACTTTTGGGTCTGAAGCCAATGAATGGACAATGAAGAGTGTAAAGGTGACAAAACAAGGTGATGGAATTAGTTGCAGGCCGCTAGCATGTTATCGCCTCCTACAGATCTTTGGTTACGAAGAAGAATCATATTATGTCATGATTCATCAACATTACGCTGCCATGCGTATGACTGTGATGAATCATTGGAAAGCAATGATCGATCGGCACAGAGACAACTTTTATGCCCTATTCAGCAAGCACAAGTATGAAGCAGTACGTGGTTTGATGACAGCCAATGATGATCACAGTGATGTTGATAGGATGACGGCATTTGACACAAAGTTGGAAAGTGATAATGGCTATGATGAAACAATTCTAAAACAAGAGACTAACCATGAAGGAGTGAAAGAATTGACAACCAACGATGATCACAGTGATGTCAATGAGACCATAGCGTTTGATGACGACATGACTGCAATGAAGAGAGAATTCGACACCAAATTGGAAAGTGATAATGACTATGATGAAACAATTCTAAAAATGGACTCGGACCATTTTGGAGTGAAAGATTTTACGTTTGAGCAAGGAACTGACGAAACTGTAGTTGGCCCAGACCATAATGACAAAAGACTTGACGCAATGTTGAAACGGAATGCCCGTCAGGAACAATTGGCGAATAAAGCAATGAAACAATATGCAGCATGAGTAAAGAGTAAGGGTGTATCGTGTGGGGCTATAGTTACTTTGAAGGTTGATCACAGAGTTCACTCCCATCCATATGGTCTCCTTGGTGTTGTTTACAAAGCAGCGGAGACTGGTGGAATATTGGTCGTGTGTGAGCATGGAGTGATAACTTCATCAGGAACTAATAAGGACTTCTGGGTGCCAAACGATCAGTACAAAGTTGTTGCATTGGCTGATGAAAGAGCAGCAATCACGGAAAACCTACAGCAAGTACGTGATGCGGTCATGAATGGCAAGTACAAATATGCTGAGCAACCAAGGATATCATATGCGAAATATCATGATATCATCATACAGTCTACTAGTCCAACAAAGAGAGGACGCTGTTCTTGTAAGAAGGGATGCAAGAAAAGCACATGTGGGTGCTTAAAGAAAAATTTGACGTGTCATAGTGGTTGTGGCTGCAATGGGAATTGCCAAATTGAGAAGTGATGTGTGTTGAATAGGTAGAAATTTATCATGAAATCAATTACTTAAAAATGACTTGATGTACGACTTGTCCTAGTATCTCACAGGATAATGGCCATCATCCCAGGACTGTTGTCGTCG
>JALLBK010000129.1:0-48263 GCA_036940085.1 Discostella pseudostelligera
CATTTCCTTGGAAGAATTTAGTAGGATTACTGCCGGCAAGTGGGGTCGTGCCGTCGGCATGGTTATTGAGATTGACGAATTGGGAGGAGGGGTCCACTGGTTTGCAATTGGTTTTATCAGAAGCTGACGACAGCATGGCAACATATTTGGATCAAGGAGAACTCGATAGTCCGTTTTGACATGGGAGCAGCATGGTAAGTTTACGTGAGCTGGTTATTTTTGAAAACATCTACTTATCTCTGCTCTCCTGCGCTCTCCTTGGTCCCTCGTTTCTCTACTAGCATAGATCTAATCTGACGATACGGATACAGAGACCGATGTCCATCCGACCAGTCCACCGACAAGGCATAATTTCCAGTAGGAGACATGGACAACGGTTTGATGGACTCTGATATCGACAGCGGATTCAATATTTGCTTGCCAGTCAGTTCCTCTACACAGGCTGCACAACGACATTCTCTTCTCAATTGTGCCGGTGACAAAGTGGACTTTGGTTGCTCGTCGGTATCATCTAAATAAATTCCACTCTCTGCGATTTCAATGATGTGAGATACTGAATCATACGTCACATTAGGCCTACCGCCGCCCCTACTCTTTCCGAATTTGGTCTTGGCAACTTCTACTACTACACTCTTGGCAAGTTGTCGATAGATTTCAGCCTGAGGACTCTTTGGAAAGTCCAGTATGAAGGGTGTTCCCGAATCTCCGTTTTGTGCAATCTTTCCTAGTAACGGAACGGAAAAGCTGTGTTCTATGCCCCACTGCTCAGAGAGACGCCTTTTATGTCCCGGACCAAAGATTCGAATTTGTTCATTCTCTGCAGTAGATGTTCGTGCCGCAAGAGTTTCCTTAACAATTTTGACAAGGGTGCTCGCTAGATTTGTGGCTAATTTTGCATCTTGCACCACACCTCCTACCTTCGTTTGGAACGCCTCAACAAACTTTTCCTTCAATGATGATTCATTGATATACATATCCCAATCCTCCTTTTCCTTCTCAAAGTAGGCCATATTTTCGACTACGGCCACACATGGCACGTTCACAGTATCAAACATTTCCACTCCACGTTCCACATCAACAAAGCTCAATTCCTGAGGGGTAGTAACAATTACTGCCGCAGTGATGTTGAGTCTCTGACTTAATGTCAATTGAATGTCTCCCGTACCAGGAGGCATGTCCAAGATCAGGTAGTCAAGTGCACCCCAATGTGTCAACGATAAGAATTGATCCAACAATTGCGTCACCATCGGTCCTCGCATCACCGCTGAACCCTCATTGACATATCCAAAACTCATAAGACTTACCCCCCCTCGTTTTAATGGAGCAATTTGCCTCCCAAAGAATCGTACATTGTCATCCTCGGGTGTGACCATGGTTGGCAAACTTGGTCCGTACACATCCGCGTCGAAGATTCCCACCTTGGCACCCATGCTCTGTAATGCAAATGCTAAATTAACGGCGGTGGTGGATTTTCCGACACCCCCCTTGCACGACGAGACTGCAATTACTGCCCCAATTTGGGACATGCCTAGTGGTGTGCCAGGTGCGGCGGCGGCTGCGTCTGTTGTTGTAGCGGTCAATGTAACTTCGGCGCCACGTGTCCAATCGAAGCCGTTGATGATATCGTTACATTGCTGCACGAAGAGATCTTTAATAGGACATGCTGGTGTGGTCAGTTGAAGATCGAGCGATACCACAGCCGAATCGTCGACTTTTAGATTTTGAACAAAACCGAGAGAGACAATATCCGAGTTGAGATCCGGATCGATAATTACGGATAACGCAGAAAGTATTTGAGATTGCCAATCAGATGGAGGAGTATGATGTTTAATGGTGGAAGATGATGAACTGCTTGCCGTTGTTACTTCAGCTTCCGCTCGCAGTGCTGATAATGATGATTGTGACACATGATCATGCAAATAATAGGAAGAGGAATATGATGCATGACGTGTGCTTGGTGCTTGTAACTGAATCGACGACGGAACAAATCCCAACGCCAACCCCACGAAGGTCGCTGCAAGAATACTCCTAACCAACAATGGAATTCGCATATTGTTTTTGAATGATGCTTTGGTAATGAAAGTGGTCACCATTAACCATCGAGTTGATTCAATAACAACCATCCTATCAATCGATGGACATGGTTCGACCTCGTTCGAACGCGTCGTCCTCGAATGAACGGGTTGTTGTGTGGTTGAGGCGGCTTGTTCGCGATCTCGCAATATCGCCACCCTTCCGGACAACTAACTCCAGGTATCTTGCTGACGTCACTTCAACTTGGATCTTTTGGATCTTTGCTTGCCGGGGTGCCGGACAGAAGAGATCCACAGACTCGACTCGAAATCCCATACCCAAAGCCAAAGGACGGTGACAAAGATGACGATGTGACCATGGCGTCCAATTCCGTACCACGTCGACGAGGAATTACCAGCGCCCCGGCATCATCATCGATGCAGCAGCGCAATAAACATCGACACCCAACCTCCTCCTCCTCCAGCAATGCCACCTCTGCCACATCCGCCACACTTCAAGCTCAATCCATCACCACCTCCCTCCTCCGCACGAAGAACATGATGGCACAAGAACTCGACCGCGTATCCAATCTCAACACGACAATACGCGATGATGGGGCACTGCTACATGATGCCAAGGAGGAACATTTGGGTATGGGAGGGACGATGAAGGGTGCACGAGGTGTCATGAAGAAATTAGCAAGGCAGGATGTTCGGGATGCAATTATTCTACGATGTGCAATTATATTTTATTGGTTTGTGGTGGCCTACGTTTTGTGGAGTCGAATTAAGGTGCCCCTTTTGCCTTGAAAGCAAAGAAGTTGTTCCTCCCTTTTACAACTCGTCGCCAAAGGTGGTGCTCTTGCGCTTGTAATCCTCTCCACTATCCTTGTATGGCTCAGCTTTCGTGAAACTGAGGTGTGTCGTCGACAACATTGCTTGGACGGGAGGGAGCGTAGCCAATTTCTCTTTCAACTTGGCTATTTTCTCCGAATAGGATTTGGCCGAATCTGGTGCAAAGACATCTCCCCAATTGCTTGACCATTCCTTTGCGGCATTGGTTTCACCCTTGACACGTTGCTCCCAATTGAAGGCGTCGGCGACAAAGTTGTGTTCCTTTTTATCGCTGTGCTGTCGATCTGATGTCATTTCGGTTGCAAGAAGAATTGCCAAGTGAGAATGCGGTTTGAGAATGTAATTGAGCAAGGAATGCTTGGCAACGACGTGAATGTTTGGGCATTGGGCGAAGCCAATTTTCATCGCGGAAAATCTAAAAAATTGGTCGACCAAGGTTTTCACAACGACGGTTATTCAAACCGACGATTCGGCTCATCATTACGTCCATGAGAGCCATTTCATTCATACCAACAGTGACAATCTTGTCCTCATTGACACTCCCCTGCTTGGGATGTCCAAATAAATGTTCCCGAAATGGCACTTGCACCCCACTTGGAATCTGTTCCTGCAATAGTGGATTTACCGGTGGGGATTGTTCCATCCGAACGTGCCCAAGTGGCCTTGCATTCAGCGATGTAGCAGAGGCGTCGGACATGGCACACGGGAGCATACCGTGCAGTGGGAAAGGAACATGCGTCAATGGCAATTGTGTGTGCAGGGCTGGATTCACTGGTACCGCCTGTGAACGAAGTAAGCTAGGCAAATTCCCTCGAACATGCTTTCAATAGGACACAACTCACCCCACTTTGTTGTTACTTTCAATGTGAAGCTAAATGTTGGAGGAATTGCAACAATAATGGGCGATGCGCATCGATGCGACATTTCGCAGAAACAACACGCAATCACGAATCTCAGCAATTTACCTACAACCAATGGGATGCCGACAAGATCTACGGCTGCATATGTGATTCGGGATATCAAGGTTAGTACACCAAAGTGGTAGACTATTTCAACCACTCACAGCAGTCTCTAACCCAATTTGCCAGGCTTCGACTGTTCTCTACGTGTATGCCCTAGTGGTGATGATCCATTGACGACAACTGAGACAGCACAAGAAATTCAGCTACTAAGATGTACTGCAAATAGCTTCTCTGGTGGTAAAGTGGTATTGTATTATGATGGCAACTCTTCCGCAAATATTCCTGTTGATGCTTCACCTGTAGTACTTCAGAGGGCGTTGGAGGAGATACCTGACATTGAAACAGTGCGTGTGACTTACTCGGAAGGAAGCGTGCTCTGTCGTAATGATGGAACGGACAATATCGTGAGCATTACCTTCGTATCCAACTTTGGACCAATGTGAGTGAATTTATCTGCTTTTGATGCAAAAAAAGGATAGTTAACTGAAACGCAACCTTACTCTATTCCACCCCTAGGCCGCCCCTAGTAGCAGAGAGCATTGACATGGAACTGTCTTCGGTTGTTGAGATTGCTGCTGACGATTCGTATGGCATGCTGACGGATCATAATGGGGTTAATTTCTTTCACACCAAGGGGAACAAGGAAAATGATGAATGCTCCAATCGCGGAATTTGTGATCAAGGCACAGGAACAGTAAGACATGACGATTGAGTACATATGAATTCGCTATTTGTTGCGAGATCCACCTTCTAACATCGCATTTGTCCGCAGTGCAAATGCTTTAATACCAATGGTGACACATATGCTGGCAGTGATGGATATGGTGGCAGTGGCAACCGCGGTGATTGTGGGCACGCGGTAACGGCGCCCATTTCCACTTGTCCCGGAAATCCTCCTTGCTCCAATCGCGGCGTTTGCGATCCCATTACGCTCCGCTGTACGTGTGAGGAGAGCTTTACTGGAGGTGATTGCAGTCTCAGAACTTGCAAGAAGGTGAGCAACCAACCTTTGCAAACTACTTTATTTTGCTTACTGCTTCTGCCAACACGATCTCAACATACTTTATTACTTGACAATTCAGGGCCTGGCATGGTTTGGTTACCCCAGTGCAAATAATGTTGCACACGACATCGAAATGGAATGCTCCAATATGGGTGTGTGCCACCGC
Organism: Discostella pseudostelligera; assembly: GCA_036940085.1. Lineage (NCBI taxonomy): Eukaryota > Bacillariophyta > Thalassiosirophyceae > Thalassiosirales > Thalassiosiraceae > Discostella > Discostella pseudostelligera. Next base: position 4,999 of record JALLBK010000129.1, read on the forward strand.
GTTGTCGGAGAATGTGCTTGCAATTACGGTTTCTTTGGTGCTGCGTGCGAATACATGGGTTGTGGCAGCGAAGGATCGGCCACATCTTGCAGCGGGCATGGTTCGTGTTTGAGTATGAGAGAGCTGGGTTTGCTTCACGAGGATGCCAGTGGCTCACTGTTACCCGTCACCTACGGAAGCATAGCAAATGGAGCAGCGACATGGGATGCTGACAGAATCTTTGGATGCAGTTGCGATGATAACTTTGAGGGGTTCGATTGTTCTCGTAGAACATGTCCTGTTGGAGTTGATCCCGATTCGGGTGACACCACATTGCACACTTGTTCCAACCATGGACTATGCGACCACAATGTAGGTAGATGCAAGTGCTTTGCAGGCTGGGGTAGCAGCGATGGCGGTGGAATTTTGGGTCCAAATAATGATTGCGGCGCCCGATCAAAGTTGAGAGGCATTCCATAGAATCATCAATCGATGTTAGATAATGTTCCTTTTTACTAACGAATCATGCCAGTACAAAATTAAAGTGCCGATAAAAATGATGGTTTCATGAGAGCCGACATTTCCTCCCTCCTAATAACTCTGTCAATTAGCCCATATTCCACTGCCTCATCTGGCTGCAAATACTTGACACGTTGACAATCATCAATCACCACACTCAACGGCTTCCCGGTTGCCTGCGCAATAAGCTCACACGACGTCTTTCTATTGTGTGCCACCTCACGTGCCCGAATCGCAATATCCGACGCCTGTCCCTGTGCCTGAGATCGGGGCTGATTCAAGCGAATTGTGGCATTAGGCAAGGCTGACCTTCCCCCCTTTTCACCCTGCGATAGAATCATAGCCGCGGCACCAAAGGCCTGTCCAATGGCCACGGTATTCACGGGTGGACGAATGTACTTCATCACATCGGCAATAGCAAATGCCTCAGTTTCAAATCCCACCGCTTGTCCATTGGCGGTGGTGGTGCCGCTGGAATTAATGTACATGGTCACCGGCCGGCTCTGATCTTCATAGTTGAGGTAGAGTAACTCTGCAATGACCAATTCCGTCACGGCTGGTACTAGGGGCATACCAATGTATACGATTCGATTGTGGAGTAGAAGTGAGGGGAGATCCGGAGGTGGGCCGATGTTTCCACCTATATTTTAATAATTGTTGAGAGAAGAATACACAACATGATGTGAGCGCGGCATAATTACACAGTACAGTCAATAGTCACATGATATGCAGGCCAATTAGGCAACATATCTCCACGAAGATTTGTCAAAATATCAAGATCCAAAATGTTCGGTTGAGCCCATTGACAAGTAATCTCTCATCATCACCACCACTACAACTACTCTTAAGAGTGCAAAGGAAATCGGCAACAAAAATGAGTAGGCAACAGACTCACCACCCTCGACGTAGTAATCAGGCGACGCCGCCCCTCCCGCCCCAGTCATTCTCATCTCCTTGAGATCATTGAGAACTTTGGACCTTGCCGAGGGAGAGAATGCCTTGGCGGCATGATTTTGGGAGGCAAGCAGTACCGCTCCTAGGACTAGGGTGGAAAAGGCCTTCATGGTTGGGCGGTTCGATCGGCGTCCAGCGGCGGAAGTGTGGCGATGAGTGCAGCAAGCTCAGCAAGAGTTCTGTTACACGTGCCACGTGTGACGTCAACGTGAGGCGGGAAGAGGAGGCACGTCTGTCCGTTGTGGGACAATTGGTAGCGATGATGCAATGAGTTCCTCTGAAGAGCATGTATCGCCAACCTGTTGTCCCACCCAGCCACCGCACAATCCGCCGCAGAAAATCTGGCGCCAATGATTTCGATCCAAACTCCGCCGTCGTCGTCGTCCACCGCCGCCACTACCCAAGCTCGTACTCAAGTTCCGAATTTCCAAAATCAAAGTCAATTGAACAATGTCGGCTCCGAATCCGGCAAGCACAGGCCTGGTAAGATATTAATGGGGTGTTCATTTTGGATCGCTGTTCCCTTGGTGTCTTGCGCTGGACAACAATTCTCATTCTCACATCGCCGCCGTCATTTTTCTTGCCATCGCTTCGGTATACGACCTCTCTCTTGCGTCGTCGTCGTGCCGCAGTTCATCAATGGACAAAGAGAAACCGGTCAAGATGTCCGCGTGGGCAACGTGACCGCCGCACTCGCCGTGGCCAATATTGTCAAAACATCTCTCGGCCCCGTCGGCCTTGACAAAATGCTCGTGGACGACATAGGCGACGTACTCATCACCAACGATGGCGCCACTATTTTGAAATCATTGGAGGTCGAGCATCCCGCGGCACGTGTCCTCGTTGATCTTGCCAACCTACAAGATCAAGAGGTGGGAGATGGAACCACATCTGTTGTCATCATCGCTGCCGAACTTCTGCGTCGGGGGAATGATCTTGTTAAGAATGGCATTCATCCCACCACGATTATATCTGGATATCGCTCAGCATTGAAGGCGGCAGTATCCTACATTAAAAAAGAAATGGTGGTCAACGTATCGGAATTGGGAGATAAACATCTCATCAATGCTGCCAAAACGTCCATGTCGTCGAAAATCATTGGCAAGGAATCGGATTACTTCTCCAAGTTGGCAGTGGATGCAGTGAAAAGTGTCAAGATGAATGCTACTGCTGCAGATGTCGCTGGCTACGATGCCATGGGTAGTGGCGGTGGTGGTGGAGATGCCGAAGCTCCTCCCGCAGAAACAACTTCGCCAGACGGAGGCATCGCAGCTGTGTCCAAGAAACAGAGGTACAAGTATCCTCTCTCGGCCATACACATTTTGAAAGCTCATGGCAAATCATCAATGGAATCCCATCTCATCGATGGTGGATTTGCCATCAATGCCATGAGAGCAGCGCAAGGAATGCCTACATTCGTTGAATCGACTTTGGAACAACCGGTAGTTAAAATTGCCATGTTGGATATGAACTTGCAACGTCATCGAATGGGCATGGGCGTCCAAGTCATTGTGAAGGATCCTGCCGAAATTGAGAATATCAAAAAGCGTGAGATGGACATTACGAAAGAACGCATTCGTAAGATTATTGATGCTGGTGCACGGGTAGTGTTGACTACCAAGGGCGTGGATGATTTGTGCATGAAGTACTTTGTGGAGGCGGGAATTATTTGCGCCCGCCGGTGTAATCGAGAAGATCTGAAACGTCTGGCTAAGGCCACTGGGGGGAGGGTGGTTACCACCATGGCAGATATGGAGGGAAATGAGACGTTTGATGCCGACAGTCTCGGGGGATGTGATTCCGTCCGTGAAGTGCGAATTGGTGATGGAGAAATGTTGTATGTCTACGGATGCAAGGGACATGGTGCATCGACCATTGTCCTTCGTGGTGCGAACGAGTACATGCTCGATGAGATGGATCGCGCGCTGCATGATTCACTTTGCGTCGTGAAGAGGATGCTCGAAAGCAACACATTGGTGCCTGGTGGCGGAGCTGCCGAAGCGGCGCTGTCGGTCTATCTTGATGATTATGCCCACACTATCCAGTCACGTGAGCAGATGGTGATTCAGGAGTACGCCGATGCTCTCCTTGTTATTCCCAAAACATTGGCAGTGAATGCTGCCAAGGATGCATCGGAATTGGTTGCAAAGCTGAGGTCGGTTCATGCCAAAGGTCAGCACAGCGAGGATGGATCCGATGACGGTTTGAAGTACATGGGACTTGATTTGGTGGAAGGAACAATAAGGGATAATCTTGCTGCTGGGGTAGTCGAGCCTGCGATATCAAAAATCAAGAGTTTACGGTTTGCAACTGAAGCTGCGATTACTATTTTGAGGATTGATGATAGGATCACTCTAAATAAATGATGTCAAACATTGAAGTGACGACATCTGCGGCAGGTGCAATTGTGGATGCTTTTTAGATAGGCTTGGCATGCTTTCATCTACCCATGAAGGGAGCATAGTAGCCCTCTCATTGCATAAAATCAATCAATTACTTCACCATAATATTCAGAGTATCGTATGCAAACGGTTCACCTCCAGGTCTCGCTCTGTCTTGGCGGTGCAGGGAGTGTAACCATTAACCAATACTTACATTCGTCAATTTCAGTTTCGCAGTAGATAGTCTGGGAAATGGAAAATGGAGGCATTGGTAGGGTTGCAAATCCAAATACGGGAAAAGTACCGACTGTACTACCACTTCCCGCCAAATTACTCGCTCAATCGCTCGCGCTTTCGCTCTGATGGCGTGCGAATGCATCGCCAATCTTGATAAGTACTTGCGACTGGTAATGTTTTTGTAGACACCCATCTCACCCAACCACGATGATGGAGTAATCGTTAAACCTTGCGTTACTTGTGGGGTGCGAAGCTCGGTGCGAAGCCCCTTACCGTAATTATCGTACCGGTTCATTTGGAAGCATACGCATCTTATTCTTCTGACACGCATCTTTGTTCTGCAGTCTGTGTGTTTAGGAACCTTCGCATTGTCCACCACGAGTTCACAGAGAGTGAATTTGGGTCCAACGGACGATAAGACCTCAAGTTGCCTCGACGAGCTCGCTCACATCTCATCTCAAAAGCAGGATGGTGTGCTTTTCAAGACAAATCCGACAGACACATCCCTTTGATCTCCTTTGATACTCCCCAGACACCAGTCATAACTTCAGAATAATGAGACGCACAGAATCAGCCGACACTCAAGCCGATAAGACCGTCGCCGTCGCCGCGGAGGATGGAGGCTTTCACGATGGTGTTAACGGAGCACCATCCTCCTCCTCCTCCTCCTCCTCCTTGTCTTTGACCGCCGCGTCCATCAAGCCCGAGGCCGCAATCGATACACCCGCCGTCAACGGAGCGTCGGCGGACTCTAGTATCGTCGTGGTACGAAATAATAATGGACATGCACCCAACTCCAAGCCGCGCAAGGCTGAATTGGAAGAGGACACTTATGTTTACCGTGACTTCTCGACGATTCTGGCACCGCCCCAGCCGACGCTCAACCCTCAGTCATTGCAGGCGCAAAAGCTGCCCGCGAAGCTGGCGGCGATGCTGTCGGATCAAGGTAAATCTATCCTATCGCTCCTGGGTGATGTGTGCTGAATCTTCGATAGGACTCTTCATTCTCTACCTTCTTCGCTCATCCATCATATCTTCTCTCTTTCAATCTCTAGATTTGGCGGGTGTCATCGCATGGTCGCCTCACGGACGCAGCTGGAGGGTGATAAATCGAGATCTCTTCTCTGAGCATGCTCTTCAGAATTACTTTGGTCACAAGAACTATGCCTCCTTCGTTAGGATTGTAAATGCATGGTGAGATATTTTCATGTGGTGTGCTGTGTTACGAGATGAATGGTGCACCCTATCTGCTGCTACTTGTAACATGACATGTGCTCACATCATGTGTCGCTTCTTCTCTTGCTCATCTCATCTCAATGTACTCTGCTGTGCAATTATCACACGCAGGGGCTTCCGACGCATTACCCATGGTGCTGACCGAGATTCCTATTATCACGAGGTAAGGTTTTTGAATGGAAGGAACTCGTAATTGATCAATCTTTCATGTGACACTTCTTACAATACCTATATCTCACTTATCTCCTAACTCTCGCACAGCTTTTCCTTCGTGGAAGGCCGGATCTTCATCAGCGCATGAAGCGTCTCGCGACTTGTCATCGTAAGACGCCTGTTCGGAAGGAGGATCAGTGCCCCAATTTCTACGATCTGGCCAAGACATCTCCGCTTCCTGAAATTATCTACCAACGAGGAAATCAGGCCATTCCTAACCCCGCTCAGCTTGGGCATCCAGGAGCTGTTACTGGCCAACTGTTCCCTCCAATTGGTCTTGGTGTTCCTTCCGTAGCCAACACGTTAGGATCTTTAGGAGGTCCAATGGGAAACATCAATAAGCAAGTTCTCTCCCTGTTCACCAATGATGCGGCCGCCAGATCCATGAACTCTTCCATGCTCCCATCCATGGCCACAGCTGGTGGCACCTCAGTTGGACAGCAATCATTGCCGCGAGTTGCCCAGCTCCAGCGCGACAACGAGGATCTGAGGCGTCGTTTACTTGAAATGGAAAGCATGCAATCCCAGCAAGGAGGAGTAGCAGGCTTTGGCAACCAAGGACGAGTTGGAAATCAACCGCTCTCGTCATTGAGCAGTAACATGTCCGGCGCCGTGAACCCTGCTTCTGGAAATGGCGGTAACAACATCATACTGGAACGTGAGCTGGAACGGTTACAGAGAGATTTCATGATGCGTTCCAATACGCCTATGAATAACTCATTACTTTCATCGTTTGGTGGAACTGGAGGTGTCTGCAATGGTGGAGGTGGAGATGCCTCCAACTTCTCATTCATTTCGGGCTATCCTCGCGACGAGATGTTGCTTCGTGCCATGCGCCTCGAGAATCAGATGGGATATCTTCAGCAGTCTTCTACGCAAGGGCAGTCGTCCGCCGCGTCTACGCTCGAGCGAGCATTGCACAATAATTCTAACCATGACACTTCCTCGTTGCCGACAGGAGATGACGGGACGAAGGCAGTGATGGATTGGGTTGTCAAGCAGCAACAGCAGCAACAAACGTTGTAAGCAAGGGACGACAGACGTGAATACATATGTGCTGTGCAATATGTTTGCACCTTGGTAGGATGTTGTGCAGATTAAGGAGCAACTTCGTATTCATTAAAAAATGTATTAATCAATGATTTCAGTAATGATCCAGTGCCGACTCTACACAACTCTAGTTTAATAGCGAAAGGCTTCAAAAGAGACGCTCTATCGATTTTGCTGAGGTTATCTGTTTCTTACTGTGCGATCAACACTGAGGTCTGCCCATCTTAAGACACTGAATCTAACAGCACAATGTAAGACACGCTTTATTCATCCTCCTTGGTATCATTGTCATCCTTCTCCTCTGATTTACCCTCGTTAGCCATCCGCAATGCCTCTTGAATGGCTGGATCATTAGGATCAACTCCCGGTAACGAGCCCAAGAGCTGTGTGTCGAAAAGGAGGGGAGGGTATTTTCAGCTCAAATAACTTATTGATACAATGCGAATCACCAAAATCACCGTGTGGTACATACCTGATTAATAAATTCAGGATCCTGAAACTGCTGTTGTTGCCCCGAACCACCCTCTTCACCCTGCATCGACATCGCTAAGGCCATTTGAATGGCAGCATCTTCATCATCCTCTTCATCATCACCCCCGTCCATTGCATCAATGGCAGCATCTGCAGCCGCATTATCCGCGGCCATGTCGGATGCCTGATTTTCGGCCATGGACATGGCCAGTGCCTGCTGTAAAAGTGCATCCTCGTCATTCAATTCTCCGCTGCTTGCATCTGCCATCACATTCATTGCCTCGTCGGTATCCACACCATCCGCACCGGCAGACTCCGCATTATTTCCACCTGCCGACGCGGCCGCAGCTGCTGCTGCCGCTGCCACACGTTCCTGTCGAGCACGTTCCTCTTCCATACTAACGCGCAATGCCATGGCAAGCTCTGGATCCATATTGGGATCCACACCACCAAACTCGGCAAAGCCACCTCCCGCCCCGCCACCCCCGCCTCCTCCGACATCCCCTCCACGCATCATACCACCACCATCCATCCTCAAGATTGGTGAGGTAACAAGAACATCACTTGGCAAAACTCCCGCGGGGATTGTTACCAAACGACATCTCCGTTCGGCAACATCTTCTCCTCCTCCCTCCCCATCCTCACCCCCCGCTCCCCCCGCTGAGCCACCATTCGCCGCATCCACCAATTCCTTCAACTTCGACTCATTCTCCTCTAATTCACCCAATGCAATGACATCAATAAACACATTATTCTTCTTCAATTGCTTCCCCACCTTGATAAATGCACGTTTATCGGCATTCTTCAATGGGCTGCCCACAAACAGTACAATCCGCTGCGATCCATTTTTATTCCGACGATGTTTTAATGCTAATGCTGCCACTTGGACCGAAGCCGCAATATCCACGGCATCCTTTCTTACAGCACTACCATTTCCACCACCGACAAGTTCTCCACAGAGCTTGACACCATGCAGCGCACTCAATATCTTTCCCAAATCATCCGTAGGCGACACCAATAATTGCGCACCGGTCATTGGACCAGAAGTACACATGGCAATCACCCCCACGGTACTTTCGGGATTACTTTGTGTTTTGGCATTGACTAGTAAGTTGGCTGCGTCGGATTGCGCCTCGAGACGGGACGGGATGTAATCGCCATTCCGCATATATTCGGAATTATCGAGTAGGATCATGCAGCTTTCGAGTGGCATGGTTGTAGGTGTGTAGACGTAGAGTTATGTTTTCGAATTAGATTGATAAACTGAGTTTCAACCCACCCTATTGCTAATGCTATTTAACGCCTCTATTGGTTGATTGGTCGTCGTCGTCGATCGTCGCGTGCGGTATCAATGAAATGGAAATGGAAGATCGAGGATGTGCGGCGAAAAAGCACAATAAAAAGAAAGCAAGGACTTACACGTGGCATTGATTTGGCGGGAAACTATTGACTCGAGTAGGAACTGCCACATGTCAATGGATTTGGCGGGAAGCGTACAAAATTGACTCGACTCGAACTACTTACCTCTACTACCTGAAAAGTCACGTGCTTTTGATTTGGCGGGAGACGCAATGACGTGGCGAAGATTTCGCGGACACAACGTGACGTGGCAAAGAGTTTTGGCGGGAGAGTTGAAAAGATTTGGCGGGAGATCTCCACCGCCAGCGCACATCGCCCAAAAACAAGACGATTACGATGACGAAGAGTTCTGCCCTGTTCGGCCGCTGCCGCCGCAGTACGATAGGCAGTAGCATTAGTTGACTCAGGAGCTCTGGTGGCTACGGGCTAGCTTGTAGCAGAGGTTAGCATGCTGTGAGCATAGAAAGTAGATTGAACACAACAAATTCGACCCTCCCCTCTCCCTCATCCATATCCAAATCCAAACCATGAAGCTTTTCTTTACGTGTCGCCTCTTGGGCAGCATAATGATCGTCGCCGTGGCATCGTCACGAATCGTTGCATGCCGCGCCTTCATCACATCCCACCTTTTCGTATTTCCAACGGCGATGTCTTCACCCGTGTGCAGTGGCTTCGACACATCTTCACCGACAGCTCGATTTTCCTCAACTGTCTCCGAGGACACCACCAGCACCACTGCCACAAATACCTCCTCCTCTACTTCAACTCCGTCGCCAGCAGCCGTCTTAAACAAGGTATTCCAAACTGACACTCGACCAATCATACTCTTCGACGGTATATGCAATCTATGCAACAATGCCGTTAATTTAGCAATAGACTGGGATCCTCATGCTAACCTACGTTTTGCGGCATTGCAATCCGACGTTGGTAAATCATTATTACAATATTTTGGAAGAGATGCCAATGATATTAGTTCGATTGTACTCGTTACAAAAGACGGAGCGTTTGTCAAGTCCGATGCAATTCTGGGTATTGCTGAGTCATTGATGCCGCTGCCATTGCCACCACTATCCACCAATAACAAAATCACAATACGACCACTGGCGAAATTGGCATCGGCAATTGTGCCAAAATATTTACGAGATTTGATATATGATGGTGTGGCCGATAATCGGTATTCTGTAATGGGGAAGAGGATGGAATGTCGATATGATGCCGATGGAGAGTTTGAGGATAGATTTGTCAATGATGATATCCTTCTTGAAATTGTGGATGATGACGAGTAGTATGGGTGATGATTTAGGCTGTGATGTGAATTCAATGCATCTTGGACGAAGACAAAACGACATGAGAGTAAAGTCCTCACACATATCATTTGAATTTTGAGTGCACATGCATCACGATCTCCACATCATTTTACGATTGTCTGAATCGATTGTATTGTACAGTGTACCAGTAATAAACTGATCATATCTATCATTTGGCAAAACACTGAACTCTCTACTAGGAGTACTTCTACCGATTTTCCAATTGTTTCGTACGAATGAAGGCATGCATTTGCTCCCGATGGAGGCGTGGACGAGCCGCTTCGACGATCAACGACTCTGCAAACTTACAGATTACACGTGGCAGTAACTTGGCGGGATGAGCCTTGGGAGTTGGTGATCCAACATTTTTGGCGAAGTTTTGGCAGTTCTCCATCCATCGACCATCTACGATGGAGATGTATGGCGATGGCGACGGCGACGGCGACGGACGATGAGCAGTGATCAGCCGTCTACAAGCCGCCTCGACCTTGAGCACGGGCTACCTCCAGATCCAGGCTACGACCATCCAGGATATATCGACGTCCTCATTCCTTCTCCGTCGAATGATCCAGATGCAACGCCTGATCTACCCGCGGGGTGTTCGCCACAGCGACGACGTCGACGCCGTCCATCCGCAACGACGCCAAGTTATCCGATCGAGTTATACGATGACGAACGATTGATACCAATTATAGCAGCTGCGTCTGAACGGCAATGCGAATATCATCCGAAGAAGAAGAGGAGGATTGAAGGCGAGCAACATAAGAATCAGCATGATCGTTGTCACTGTCGCGCTAACGGACAGCGCTGTACATCCAATGATGGCGACCGCGGTAGCGGCAGCCGACATAGAGCGCACTGGGATGCATTTCGGCAATATCTTGATCAATACAAACCCGTGAAGATTCAAGATGTTGCACTATTTCGGGAAGATAGATTTACAAATACGACGACATTTACAAACAATTCGGAACGCAAAAGCATTGCGAATAGTGGTAGGCCAGTGGCGCTCCCTACTGACATTCATTCATTACCACCTCATATACTAGACATGGAGGCAACAGTCCAATGTGTATTTCATTCTCTTTCATCTCCGCCATCAACGACCACAACAAATGGTACTAGCATCAATAACATCTGCAACAAACGACAACTCTTATCAGCGCAAGAGATTGATAAGGCAATATCATCGTCCTACACAAATAAAATTGACTTGCAACAGTGCATACCCACATTTATGGGGCAGGAAGATCAAGTGACTACCGAAATGTCATTGAGAGAGGCTATTGAATGGAATAATCCTGCATCATCGTCCATGGCAGTTTGTGTGGCACAGCTGCCGATTGCTACGGCTGCCGAGAGACTATCCGGAATTGATGGTGATGGCGATTGTGACCAGTTTGATAATCACCATGATGATGATCATAGGCCATTACGACTTCGTTTGGATGGAACACTTGAACAATATCCCTCCAAATGCACAGCCAATAGTGACAACACACTCATGTCGCATCTATCACCCATGCTATGTTTGCCATCCTACCTCCTCATTGGAGATACCAACGTAAATGACGACGAGGTGTACACTGCATCCAAACATGATGCAAACAACACCAATAATATTGTGATACGGAGTGTAAATCTTTGGCATGCTCCTCAAACGTGCTGCACCAATGCACATTACGACGATCACGACAACTTGTTGATCGTTACCGAGGGAACAAAGACCATGGAACTCAGCCCTCCGGGGTGCATTCGGGCTTCAGGGATATATTCGGAACATGCCAATCATCCTGCCTTGCTGCGGAAGTTGGTTCGCCGTGTTCATTGTCACCGCGACGACGGAAACAATCGCAGAGACGAGGACGAAGAGAGTATTCAATCAGAAATAGAGGTCACCCGTAGTCTCAAGAAGAAGCGAACACATATCATTTCTATCAGTGCGGGAGAGGCACTTTACATCCCATCCGGATGGTGGCATCGCGTCGAATCGACTCCTTCGTCCTCAAATGTAGGGTGTACGGCCATCAATGTTTGGTTTGATTACAAGCATTCATCGCGGTCCAATGTTCCAAAGCACATGTTGCCCTTCCAACTACGATGTGTTGCCCGACGGTATTATGAGATGCATGCAGATCATGCAGCGAATGTTCTCTTGGAACGGAAGAGAAGACAAGCGCGCGTAGTGCAACTGATATGTGATGATGATGTTCCGGCAAAAGGGAGCTCCATTAACTTGGAGTTAGGGTGGGAGTTGCTGAAGGGCAAGGGTTCTGCTTCTCAGAATGACATAAAAGCGTTTTGTAACACATTCTCTGAAAGTTGGACCCGTCTTATGAACGAGTTTGATACTGCAGATGAATCGTCAACGCAGAGCATGGCATATGAAACTGTCGATCGGTTCCGAAGTCAATTAGATTATTTCCTCCTGCATCTCAATTTACGTGATACTGGGCATGTAAAAGCGTTAGTTCAATTGTGGACCGCGCTTCCCTTGTCCGGTAATGGTATTGCACGAGACGAAGACAGATTGTTCTCAAAACTAATACTTGAATTGTCACCAGAATCATGTTTTATCGTGACACAAGCTTGGGAGAGGCATGCATCACGCACAGACGATTGCGCCAAGCAAGCGGAAGTATCATTCAAGCATTTCTTTGAACTTGCGGGTGGAGGCGAGTGGGAGAAGAACGTAAGAACACATCTTGCAACAGGGGTGGAAGATTTTTGTTTGGAGATTTGTCGGATTGGTGTTTTTGATGGAATATTATTATGAAAAGATTAGCATTCTGCTACCACTTCAGTAGTGTATCATTATGAATTTACCAACATAGATATGAGCAACGATCAACATGGATTCGTGCAGCTGGATGAAAGCGGAGCATACTAATCCCTCCGTCGAGCCCTGTGGCACCGTTGGACCCTCGACTCAATGTTTTTGATCATCCGCTATGAGCAAGAGTAAATGGCTGATCGGGTCGCGGTGGGTTGTCCTTCTGCTACACATATTTCATTGATGTACGTCGTCATATCCGGGTAACTCATTCCAGTTTTCAGATAATGGGCGACAAGTCCATGAACCCTACTACCTTCTTTGATCGCGTGAGCATTGGAGTTCTCTTCACGACCGTTCCTAGTGGTTCTTGGATCATATTCTGTACCAGCGCGTAGTGATTGCCAAGTCCTTTTAATGACAACTCGAATTTTATCGCGTTGATTTCTCGAGAAGTTCGCCTCTGATATGATCTTTGAAACTGTCCCATCTCTGCCATCCCACTCCTCAGGATTAGAGGCTCCCAACCTCCGATACAAAAGAGAGATGAGCTGACGCTCTTCGGCTAGTGAAAGATAAGATTCGGGATTTGGGATGGGCGTGGGCGCATCCTGTTCAATGGATGCATCGCCCTCAATATTCTCTTGACTGGAAGCATCAGAATACGGACCCGACTCGACTAAGCTTGTGGAGGTGGGGGAAATGGCGGGAAGCTGGATTGTGGCGAAAATGGCGGGAACTGCGCCAACCACCGTCCACCATCCACCACCGGCACACCCACCATACCGACCATCAAGACCGTCAAACTCAAGTTGCAAACCACCACCCAGTCTCCTACTCCAGCCTACGCTTCATCCGAATATCTACTATCCAACGTCTCGGCGTTCGGCATCTCCATGGGCCGCAACAGAAGACGCCGCGGGATCGGTACCGGCCGCAGCCATGATGATGATAATAATGATACGAGAAGTGACGACGACGCCACTCATGTTCTCCTCGAATCTATCCGATCCGACGACAATGCAATAAAGGTTGTGTCCCCACCAGTGTGGTCCATTGAATATGTCGATAAAATAGAGAAGAAAGTCCCCGATCCTATCATCTCAAACGATACTATCCAATCCATCATGAAAATTGGTTTACAACTTGTTCGAGGTGCGCTTGACAAAATATCCAACCGCAACTTCAAAAAGTCGACGAAGAACACAAGCACCCCTCCTTTACGCAACAGTCAGCATGTGAAACCAACGCCTATACAATTGAGGTTATGGCCAGCGTTGCTTAGCTCCTTTGATGCAAGAGAATGTTCGGGGACTTCTGCTGCATTAAATGTCGTTGGAATTGCTCCGACAGGAACAGGTAAGCACATGATCATATCTTACACTGAGCATGACGCCATTTTGCATTCAACTCTTCTTTCCTAAACATTGCCTTCAAAATGTCAGGAAAAACGATGTCCTATGTTGTGCCCATTATTAGCCTTTGTACGCGAACACTTCTTTGTCAAATGCACAATCAGCAGTCAAACTTTGCAACGAGAGTCCATGGATTGGTCCTTGCACCTACCCGTGAACTAGCAATTCAGATATCGAAAGAATTCAACGTGGCGGCAAAGGTTGCAAATAAATATATGGCAAAATGTATTGCAGGTGCAGATAATTCTGATCCGATAGTAGAGTCCATATCTGTGTACGGGGGAGTAGATATTGATTCTCAAATTGCATCACTCACTGGACAAGCAGAGTCCGCATGTCAACAGTCGATTGTTGTGGTTGCAACGCCTGGTCGACTATTGGATATCCTCAAACAAACGAACGCTGCAGTATCTTCAGCATTTGCCAATCTTCATGTAGTAGTATTTGACGAGGCAGATCGGATAGCAGTGAACTCAGAAATGGCTATGCAGGTGGATGACATTCTCTCCATTTTGAAAAGTATTCGAGATAGCGACGATGAACTCATTTCTTGTCTAGTATCAGCCACACTGCCGGAGAAGGCGACAGAAATGTGTAACAAATGGGTGCCGCGGCCACGAATTATCATACGGGTCAATCATGTGACTGTTGGAGAAAAGCCAACAATGACTGCCGAAGATAATGGTGATGGAGATGTAGAGGGACATGTCGATGAAGCTTCATCGAGCATACCAAAGGCTGAGCACGGCAAGAAATCGGTCAATCCACAAAACCTTGACTTGGCATCCATACCATCCAATATAGTACAAACACTTCATGTCTGCTCAAATCATAAAAAGCCGAAGAAGCTCATCCTGACGCTACAAAGAATTTATATGAAAAAGGATAAAGGTAGTGGTCGTTTCACTACAAACAATCAGTTGACGATTGTTTTCTTCAGCCAGATCAAGACTGTCAAATATGTATCACAGCTTCTGGTCAAGGAGGGTCTAAAGTGTGTCGAGTTGTACGGAAGCCTTCATCAAACTGAGCGTGAGAAGAGGCTTTTGGAGTTTAAGTCAGGTACGTACATTTAGCAGTGCTCATTTACGGCGACCGATTTGTACTTGACATTAATTTTTGTCACCATTGATTGTTTGCACAGGCAAAGTACCAATTCTTCTTGCAACTGACATCGCAGCAAGAGGTATACACATCGCGAACGTAAACTATGTTGTCAATTACGACTTCCCCGGCTCGTTGGATCAGGTACGAATTGATGTCAACTCTATGATCTCTTTCATTTGCGGCACATTCATTCTTACTTCACTTTAATTTTCGTGAATACAGTACGTGCACAGATGCGGAAGAGCCGGAAGGAAGCAATCTCGGAGTGAAGACCTTTCACCACCCACCGTCTTTAGCTTTTTCACACGTGAATTTTCCGCGATGGCGTCTTCTGTCATTGAGTTATTGAAAGCTTGCAATGCTTGGGTTGATCCAAATTTGTTAGCGCTGACAGAGGATGGGACTTCGCAAGACAAAAAGCAGACGAATAATGATAGCAAAAAGAGGAAGCGAAAACACAACGGAGCTGATAGTGAGGGTGGAGCAGATAATGGCGATGAATCTGACAATGACCAATTCGCATTCTTAGGACAGAGTGTATTGAAACGGGCATCACATGTGAGCGATGCCGAGGATTCGGAAGATGAAGACAGCTCATAGGGTGCAAAGAAAATAGGAAGTCTCGGACGGATTAGATTTTGCACAATGCAAATTGCGTTGTGTAACACACCATTATTTTATTATGGTCGGCTCAATCTAAGCAGTCGTCCGTTCCCTGCAATCTATGCATTTTCACGTTTCGAGGAACCCCACAAGATATAGGCAGATCCAGACTAACTCGATCGTCTTCATTCACTGGAGAGCAGGATCATCCGGTGAAGTGTTAAAAATGTTTACAGTAGACGATAACTCCATACAAGGAAAGCAAAAAGTGAAATCTACTTACATTCCATCCAAGAGTTACCGCATGCGTCTCTTATCTTATTCATTGTGATCAATTCACAATTTTCCGGATTTTGCGATTGCTCAAAGTCGTCCACAGACCACTGAAACCATCGCATCAAAAACAATCGTAGAGCGAGTCCTAAACATAACATTGATGTGAACATAGAACATTGAGATATGATATCAAGGTTATCATATTTTGCATTGAACAGGTTGGGAGTCAAACTCACCATGTGTAACAATCACAACGTTCAAATTGTCCAGCTCATTCCCAGCATTATGATACCGAGTGCAATCTCGTACCAAAGTTGAGATGAATGACGATACCCTATTGTACACATCTAACCCAGCTTCTCCGCTAGGAAATCTATAATAGAAACGACCGAACTTCGACCTCTCCGACTTGGCATCTGCGTCGAATCAATCAAGGTGTTGAAAGTTAACTAAAATTTATTCAGTGCTCTTATGAAACAGAAATGCTGAAGTTCCACTCACCCAAGACTTGTTGCACATTCTGAAAATTTCCAATCTGCTGTTCTGATATTCGTGGCTCTTCTGCAGTTGAAAATACCTCCGCTTTATCAAAGTATGGCACGATCTCATCCAACGTTTGTTTCGCTCGAAGGTAGGGAGAGTAGTAGAACACTACCGATGCATTCTCTTCACAGATTTTTTCTCGGATACGTTTCCCCGCTTCTTCAAGATTGTAGTAGTTTAGGACACAAATCATATGGGATGTGTGAGATCGTCCAAATAAATTAACAAATTCATAATGATATCATTATGAAGCACAATTTGTCACACTCACCTTGAGCTTGCTTCCGGCCTAGATCGGTGAGTGGAATTCTCCAATCAGCGGTAGTTACATAGGCACTCTCATCGACATTGCCCAAAGATTGTCCATGTCGTAATAAAATGATCCTACGAGGACGAAAGTCTTGATTGATTCTACGGCTGTTTGCATCATCGCAGTCTGATGAAAATAATTGTGTCGATGTTGAACAATGACCACCGCCGCCGCCGATGACACCGCGAGGGGCTACGATTCTCTGACAACAACGACGGCGAGAAATGGATCCAATGCCAATGCCCGACATTGAACGTGACAGCATGTCGTCTTAGTTGGATGGGGAGATGTAGTGCCGGCGAGTGATGGGGAAGAAGACGGAATCGATCAGTAGGAAGTAGTAGTAATACCTCGTAGATGTCAGTATGGACATGTTCCATTGTCCAATGGTCATGGAGTGGAGTGTGGAGTGGAAGGTGGATCGGAAGCGGAAGTGGCGGGAAGGCGGCGTCTAGCTGTTCCCGCCATAATCGAGGGCGTCTGTTCGTCACCTTTCCACCTTGTGCCACGTGTGCGGTGCTCGCTGCTGCCACGCGGAACCAAAATTGCAGCTTCAACAAAGAAGTGAGTGGAAAATCCAGCCACAATCCACCGTCATCGCAGCCACCAACATCCAGCATCCAACTCACCCAATACCAATACCCAACACCAATAAGTACTACTCTAACTCTTCTTCGGCTCTTTGTCGGTAGAATTTAAGAACGGCAGTAACAACAAACAAATCCATGCCAATTCAAAAATGCTCGCTCATAAGCTAGCCCGCTCTCTAAATTCTCGGTCAGCCTCGTCGTCATGGATGCGCTACCTCAACGCATGCTGCAGTAATGGCAGCAACGCTGGTTGCTCCAGATCCAGCGGTAGCGACTTCAAGTCGCAACAAGGTCCTGTCACAGCCACCACCGCCATCGCCACCCGTCCCTTCAGTGGCAAAAGTTGGATCCCCGACTGTTCCATGGACACCCACATCGTGCATGGTGGCGTATCACCTGATGAAAAGACTGGTGCCATCCTCACACCGGTGTACATGTCCACCACCTTCGTTCAGGAGAGTGTCGACAAGTATCTCGACAAGGGATACAGTTACAGCCGCACCAACAATCCTACTGTCAAGATGCTCGAGGAGAAAGTTGCCAAAATCGAAAATGGATATGATTCCATCTGTGTGTCTACCGGTATGGCGGCGACTGCATCCTGCATTAATGCATTCATGAAGGCGGGTGATCACTGTGTCATTACCAACTGCAGCTACGGTGGGACGAACCGCATCTGTCGTGAACAATTCGTTCCATTGGGGATGACATTTAGTTTTGTGGATTTTACCGATCCAAAGACGGTCGAGGCGGCAATTCAGCCAAATACCAAGCTCATTTTCAGTGAGAGCCCCACGAATCCGACGCTAACGTTGGCTGACCTTGATGCCATCTCTGAAATTGCTCAACGTCGTGGAATTCTACATGTGTGCGATTCGACATTCGCCACTCCGTATATTTGCCGGCCCCTTGATCATGGATGTGACTTGACTATTCAATCTCTTACGAAATATTATGATGGATTGAATATTGGTACTGGTGGAGCGCTCGTGGCCAAAACTCCGGAACTTTACCAACGTATCAAGCTCGTTCAGAATATGCATGGGAATATCATGTCTCCCATGACTGCCTTCCTCATGCTTCAAACTATGAAAACTATGGGACTACGCGTTCGTCAACAATCGGCATCGGCAATGAAAATTGCCACCTTCTTGGAAGGTCACCCAAAGGTGAGCAGGGTGGTCTATCCCGGATTGGCATCCCATCCCCAGAAGGAGCTCGCCGACCGTCAGCATCGCGATGGATTGCATGGAGGCATGCTCTGGTTCGATGTCAAGGGTGATCCCATCAAATTGATGGATAGTATCAAAAGGCCATGGACATTGTGTGAGAATCTCGGTGCGAGCGAATCGATTATCACGGCCTGTGCCGTCATGACGCATGCCAATATGATTCGCGAGGATAGGTTGAAGGTGGGGATTACTGATGGATTCATTCGTATTTCGGTGGGTATTGAGGATGCCGATGATTTGATCCGTGGGTTGGATGAGGCGCTTGGCCAGCTTTGATGAGTGACAGTGCTGTGAAATTTTGCCAGTTTAAAGAGAACTAAGTAGTAGATCTTATCGCAAGGATCTACCATAGTCCCAGGCAGAACCATCGATTGTCAATTCTAGTGAATGTAGACAAGATACAAATTCGTAATCAGATGGTGAACTCAAGAAGTAGCAGCTCGTATATCTCAATAAGAGGATTGAGTAAGTTAAGCAACTATTAGCGTGCAGTTATGGTACAGAGCCACACTGCCAGTGCATGATGTGACCCGACAGGTAGCTTTCTAGACATATGAAGCTAAAATGGTGCTGCACATTCGAATGATAGAGCCTCTCTTGTAACGGGATGATCAAAACTGATGGACTTTGCATGTACACACATTGGCTTCCCGGCCACTGCCATTGCAATTTCCTTCTGCAACTCTTCACTTGCACAGCTTTCGGGTAATTCCGATGCATCCAATCCACCATTGCTCACTGCCTCACCTCCATATCCATACACAGTATCCCCCACAATCGGATGTCCAATTGCCGCACAGTGGACATTCAATTGATGTGTCCTACCCGAAATGCTTGTCAACGATAGTCGTGTGACTGCCTTTCCCTCTATTTCTTCCCTCGAGATCACTTCATATTCGGTGATACTCAGCTTTGGACTTTCTAGTATCTTCTTCCCCACCTCACCTGGATCCAATCCAATCAATGCACGTTGATGCTCCTCCGTCGAAACTCTCATGTACGGGGGAGTTTCATAATCTCTCATCAATGGCAAATCAATTGTACCCTTGTCAGCCGCAACATGACCACAAACTAACGCCTCATACTTCCGAGCCACCTTACGAGTACGGAATAGACTATTAAGCTCTCTCATTGCCGCATCAGTGCGGGCAAATACCACAAGGCCGGAAGTGTCCATCCCCAGTCGGTGCACTACCATTTTATCCATACGGTTCGACTCGCACCCAAAGCGATCAAAGACTGCCTTGTTCAATGATGGATTGCCCTCTTTCCCAGGAACGGTGAGCACACCCGATGGTTTGTTTATGACGACAATGTGTTCGTCTTCGAATACAATGTCTAAGTTCTGAACAAAACAAAACAACATGGAGTGAGTGACAGAATAGTAGCCGGTAGCCATCAGCTGCATCAGCGATTGAGATCATCCTGTCATCCTTTTATGAACCCACTTACATTCGGTAAAATTTCCCGAGAGCTTCGATCGCGCTCTTGCAACTTTGACATTTGTTCCATGAGCTTTGCTTGAATATCGGATGAGCTGAGATGTAATGCCACAGTAGTGGTCATGGATCTCATCAAGTTGTCGTACTGATCAAGTCGATGCACCGTTGATGGGTGTGATGCCGGCGGGGAGAATGCCGTGGCATGATGGCGTTGCAAACAAATAATAATGAAGGGAGCGGTGAGAGCAGTAGACAATGCGCTCAGTATTATTGCTGCTGGCTTCCGAAGCGAGACCATGGTATTGGAAATAGTCAACGATGTCGATGGAGATGGCGAACGATGAGAATGAGATGATTATTGTTGGCTTGTGGTTGGGGCTGTGGCTGTGGCTGCTAGCTGCGGATGCACATGCATTTGGGCGAGCGGCCCGCCGCCGGCCTTTGGTCCACACATTATTTACGTCGTATGTAGGAGTACGTAACATCAGGCGCAGCATCTGCTAATTGACACATTTCTACTCACTTTTTACGAAGCGGGGGGAGCAACATCCCAAATTTTGCACTATGTAGGAATTGGTACACTCATTTTGCCTCTCGATTTTCTTTCTGGTTGCTGTCTGCTTTGGCAGCAGCAGCAGATTGTAGGGCTTTTTTTGCTAGATTTTGTGCAGAAGGTAAGGTTTTACGTCTGTCCGTCATTTCTTTCTCTGCCTCTCTTCTTCTCCATCTTTTGTGAGAAATTGTTGTGTGGGACGGCAAGACGCAAAAATCTTAACAGTGCATGCCATTTATTCTCATGGAAGAACTGCATCTCTTCCAGCCTCCTCCAGCCACCTCAACCTCAATCGAAAAGCTAGCATTGCTTGATTCAAAATGCATGCACCCACCATCTCTCGGGGAGGAACCACGGAACCATGACGACTATGATGTCGGAGGTAGACTCAACAATGACAACTACTGCACCATCTACATTCCCCCACGATGCCAATGAAGCATCAATAACGTCTGACTTCCTCGCACTAGTTGGATTTGCGGCCCGTCTAGGCACATGTGTCAACAATGACGACACCGCCGACACAGACGACACCACCGATGCCGATGCCAGATCGGTTCGGGATGAGGCAATGCTGCTAATGAGTTTGCTCATGGGTGACAAGGCTGAGGAGATATTATCTGATGTTAAGGAATCTAGATGTGAAAAACGGAAGCGGCGGGCATCATCTTCTGTCCGGCCAGCGGATTCTGACATGGGTGCTGCGTTCTCTTTTACCTTCCCGTCATTGTCGCTGCAGCTCGATGGTCAGGACGAAATAGCGGCGAGCACAGATATTGCCGAGGCCACAGCGGTAGAGGGAGACGACGACATTAATCAGCCCCCACCATCTCAACTTCTTGGGCGGACTCAGAGAGTCCATGACAAGGACTTGATCCGTGATAGTAGCGAGGCCATGGCACATAATGTGCTCGAATCTTTTGGGGCGGCATTGGTATGGAGGGCAAAGACATGGATTAATAGTCTGGCAAATGTCCTTGCACTTAAGGAACAGAAGAGAATAGATGCACGCAAGGCTGCCACCTTGAAGGATGGGGGCGATGGGTCAGATGAAGCAGGCATGGAGGTGGACAGCGAGAATTATGATGACCTGATGAACAGTAAGGAGATGCAGATCATCGACGCAATCGTAAGATCTTCTGAGGAGGTGTCCGTGGTGAATATCAAGACTGCATTTCGTGTCCTACCGAACAGTAGTCCTTCCCGTCAAAGCTGTGATAGTACTCCGTCAAAAGGAAACGAGAATGATTGTCCCCAAGATGTGGTGCATCAGTACAAGGTGACACACAAGCTCATGTTCGAAGCTACCATCTCAATGACTTCCAATGATGATGTGAGATACAACGGTGTCACTCTTCAGGCACCGGGGCATATTCAAGGTACATTTGCACAGAACGCCAACTCGTCGGAAGAGGGAGATGAAACTCTCACGGGTGTCTCCATGATGCTTGACACGGATGTACTTGCTCAATCTCTCGAAAGACAAAGCCGCCTAGTTGTCCGCCAGGCCGCTGAGGCTGCTCTCATGACCGCCAGGGGAATTGATTCTACTTCATCACACATTTATGAATCACCGCGCGTGCAACACTCTATCATTTCTCCGAGATATGTCCTTATGTCACCTGTGCCAGAGGATCGGTTCCAACAACAACACCATTCGGCAGCTACCGTGTTGCCTTCCATACCGTCGAAGGAGGCTCTCAATGGGGAATCGGAATCCAAGAAAGCCTCGATGGTGTCCTCGTCGGAAGGATGCAGCTCAGATTCGTCTGCCGATACAAGTCTTTCCCTTACCCCGAGTACCAAAAAGCCCAAGTTGCCCGCACCAATGAGTCCATCATTTCCAGCACTGCTCTCGGTGGCTAACGAGGAGAGAAATAGGGGGGATTGATACTCTGTCCTCCTGTAGCCGCCTACCATCTCTTTCTCAAATTTGCATCCATTGTGTGGGTAATTCTACCTCCTGCAGCCGCTGACCACCGCGTTCTCAAATTTGCATCCATTGTGTTGGGTGCTCCTCCCAAGTGAATTCGAGTGTTACATGTGATTTATACCTCAACGATGACGGTGCACTTTTCAGCAGTCTAGCATTGTTACCCTATTTTCGAAAGACCTACATGTGTAAAAATATTTACAAGTCCCAAGTTTCTCCGATTTCATATCTGTTGTGAAAGCAAACTATCATGATGGTGGTGTTCGATGATGAACCATAATGTTTTCATTGGAATGTTGCCATCTTATTTTGCTACGAAAGATAAATGTAATACCTAATGTGATCTTCATCTTCAATGTTGATGTTTGCTTTATATGCTTGTCAATAATTAGTTTATCAATTACAGCGAGGGAAGACGATCAATAGCGCCCTAGCGAGACCTTGTCCCATCAAGCAATAATACACTACGTTTCGACACCACGACGACTTGTCGTGTACCCTACATGACAGATCCGAGCAACCTCACGACGCGGGTTGTATTTTTTCTCCATTCAACTACTCAATATTAATGTCTATCTATATTAAAAGGATGATTTGCTGTCAAATGAGAGAACCTCCTTCGTAACAGGGTGCCGGAAGCTAATCGACTTTGCATGAACACACATAGGCTTTCCCTTACAAGCGGCAGCAATTTCCTGTTGAAGCTCAACACTTGCCTTGTCTGCTGGCAAGGCACTCTCCTCCAATCCCCCGTTCGATGCCGCTTCGCCATTGTACCCATACACGGCATCCCCCACGATGGGATGGCCAATCGCTGCACAATGAACATTAAGTTGATGAGTTCTACCCGAGATACTGGTAAGTGTAAGTCTAGACACATCATTTCCATCGAGAGCTTCTCTCGAGACAACTTCAAATTTCGTAAGGCTGTCCTTGGGGCTCTCGAGCACCTTTTTTCCCACATCCGATGCATTCAATTGAAGCAAGGCACGTTGGTGATCATCGGTACTTACCCTCATGAAGGGAGGGCACTCGTAGTCTCTCATGAGAGGTAAGTCAATTGATCCATGGTCCTGTGATACATGGCCACATACCAAGGCCTCGTATTTGCGTGTCACCTTGCGTGTGCGGAAGAGAGCATTCATTCCCCGAAGGGCAGCATCGGTGCGTGCAAAGACCACAAGGCCAGATGTATCCATTCCCAATCGATGGACGACCATTTTATCCATGCGGCCGGATTCAGAACCGTAGCGATCGAATACGGCTTTATTTAGGGAGGGGTTTGATTCATCTTTTCCAGGCACGGTGAGTACACCAGATGGTTTGTTGACGACCACTATGTGCTCGTCTTCGAAGACAACAACGAGATCCTGAATGTAGAGCATTTGCGCGATGGAATGAAGTGAGCAAATTAACGACAGTTGAAAGCATTGAAAAGGAATCACAGATGTGAGAACTTGTGCAGCATAAGCGTATTCCAAACATGGGCAATTGCGCTTAGCTCGAAGCAGAACCCGACATCAAGTATCGCAACTTAGTGCGTCAGTCGGTGGAGGTCATGTGACATGCACCAACTTCACATGAAACGATGCAACCAAACTCACATCTTTGGAAATAGCATGAGATCCGGCGTCCTTCGCCTTCAACATTTCAAGTGTAGCCTCATTCTTGGCCTTGACATCGGCCGCTGCAACGACCTGATGGAGGGCCGAACTAGCACGGGCGACGACTGCACCCTGGTTCTGACATGGGGCAAACGCCGCGATGGAGGAGGCTGTAACAGCAACCGCTGCGAGACTCCACAAGAGGCGCATACTATATACTAAATTAAATTGAAAGTTCGTCCGTTTTGTGGTATGAGAGAAGCCGCCGCCGCCGCTACTACCGAATAATAGTTGCCGAAGGAGAGGGTGGAGTTGAATGGTCAACGAGCGAGCGAGGGTTGGGGGATGGATGAGATGGTGATGAGTTGCACTGTGGAAAGTGGTGGGACGTCAGAAAACGAGAGGCTCGAGGCGAGGGCGGTGCTGCGTCAACACCGTCGAACGACAGACCATGAGAGGTCCAGAACCCCATAAATACGAATTCCTACGTAGAAGGAACTACCTCCGTCCTTGAGACGGACGCATGAAGTACGTCAGTGTCGAAAACAGCGATATCTAGCAGACCGTCGCTAAATCCATCACTGCACCAAGAGATTTTTGAGTTGCCACGTGGACTCTCGTTGACTTCAATTCAATGTTCCATCGAGGAATCGAGGCTTCGTTGAATGATGCAATCCTTCTCCAATCAAACACTTCAAACCCAAATCAATTACATAATAAATAGTTCATGGACTTGGTGTTGCACGCCACTGTGTAGAAACAACGTCACCATGAGAGGGAAAGCCTGGATTGGGTAGTGCTTCCATCGTTTCTGCCACTCACATACACATTGTGTGCATGTAGCGTCGATAGCAAAGCAATACACAGTCGAAGTGCGAAGTGCTGCTCGATACTCAATTACTTGGATCTGTGTCGTCGCGCTTTTTGGAGAAGATCGTTTTGCTACTATCATTGTTGGGAGAAGAGGGAGATTAACTGAAGCGACAATCGACATATTGAAGTAGCGGCAATGTTCAACTCGGTCGTCGTTTCGAGACTTCCGACGTGGAAACTTCTGTACTGGATCATCATCCAAGAAATTATCTTATCAACTTCCGTGGCAGCATACAGTGGATGCAATTATTTTGCAAGGAGTATAATTTATCAGAATCCGCTTTCAATCCGACGGCTATCGAATGATTTGATCTCTCGGAGGCGGATATGCAAGTGCAAAGACTCGGATGACGATGCAGCAACACCGACATACACACCACCAATATATCACATCTCGACAACAGATTTACAATATATGAAACAAGCTATATCGCTTGCCCAAATCGGATATGGTAACACCTTCCCAAATCCAGCAGTGGGCTGTGTCCTCGTTCGGCACAACGACGATTCCTCCTTGTCCCAGGATACTATTCTCGGAACTGGATTCCATCCAAAGGCGGGTATGCCACATGCTGAAATTTTTGCATTATTCGAAGCGTGTGGACATGTTGATGATGGGTCAGCAGCTTCTAGGTCTGTGATGAGAGAACTACCAGACGACACTGCCGATTGTTCATTGAATCATGACGTTCTGAAACTTCTGGATATGTACAAATCAGAAGATGGCGCAAGCAAATTATTCAAAGACCACTTTGTTGATTGCAATGTCACAGCATACGTCACGTTGGAGCCATGCTGTCATACGGGTCAAACACCTCCATGTGCGTTATCGTTGGTAGCAGCGGGAATAAATCGAGTAGTTGTAGGATATAGAGATCCAAATCCAAGAGTGGACGGAGGAGGCATACAGCTATTGAAAAATTCGGGAGTTGAAGTTCATGTCTTGAGTCAAGATCATTCTCCAGAGGCAAAAATGTCCAATGAAGAAGTTAAGGTAGCAAAAGCATGCTCCGCATTGGTGAAATATTTCGTGAAGCGGATATCACCCCAAACTGAACGTATGCAAAATCTTGATGACACCATCAATGGAAAGCATCGAAGGGCGCTACGAAGTATTGCAGGAAGGTTAAAAGCTGACGGAACGATGCAAGAGGTATCATGGTCAAAAGACAAAAGTATCACAATCGACAACAATGAGGATGATGTTGACTATGCAAATCATGTTCCGATCGACAACCGATTCTTAGAAATGGTGGATCAGTACTTGTGGGATCATGAAATCGTTTTACTACGACTAAATAATGCAGTTCGGAAAAAGAAGGGTGCATCGGCACTCTCTTCTCGGATTGGGGAGATATTAAATGCCCACGTGGCGCAAGTGATTGGTCATACCGCATTGTTGTATCGGCCTGGCTCTCCTGCAGTATTGGATTTGAATGAGATTGTCGATTCAATTCCTGACTGAATTACCTTCATATCATTAAGCAATAGAGTTAAGAATGCCTCTACCCGCATGAACCGTGTTATTCCATGCGAACATTATCAATAATCGAACGTCATGCATCAGAGTTGTCTTCGGATTTATTGAGCCGAGACCGTATTAGGTAGTTGAACCGGGCGATGGACAGGGCTTCCCGCCAATATGTGACGAGCGAAGGACAGGATCACCATCATCATCATGCACAATGCAAAATACCAGCAACGACAATGGACATTGCCGTTCCCTAACACCTTCGACCTTGTTCGGGTACCACGCAAACGAGATACCATGTCATCCACCAGTGTTAGCCCCAAGAAGCGCAAGGCTCCATCTCGCACAACCGCCAAACATCCAGCATCCGCTCCTCCAAAAAGTCGCATAATATCTGCAACCACCGCCGTCGGTGTCGAAGTGACACCCATCAATCCAGAACATGATCCCATTGTCGTCTCATTCCCTCGCGGTGTTCCTGCCTCGATTGCCACCACCAGAGATTCAGATGACGTTGCTACCAATTCACCACCACGGTTTACATGTTCCAAGCTGAAAGAGTCTTCCTCTCGCGGACGAGTCATATCTGGTGAAGACAACGATTGCACCTACACTGCCTCGGCACAGGGTCGAGGACACGATGGTAGATTGACCAAGGTATATGTTGGCATCTACAACAAAAAGTCCAAAACATTGAAATTAGTACCCGCTGCCGAGAAGGGGACGGTATTCGCATTGGAACAAAAAGTGAAAGGATATACACCCAATGTTGTCAATGGAAGTTTGCTCATCGGGGGTGCTCAGACACAAAATAATGATGCTGGGGTGACTATGGGGACTGTTAGTGCTGCAAATCAAGTCCAACTGCTCGTAGAAAGTTTTGGTAGTAGGAAGAAGCAAAAGGTAATGGCCAGTCGAGCAGCCAACAAGGTGAATATTCATAGTGTGGTTGGTTCGGGGGATGTTATGATGAAAAGTGTAACAAAACAAGAGGGGATTAGTGCAGAGAATAAGAAGAAGATTGAGGAAGGTGGAGGTACAAAGGTACGTGATTTTCTTTTCTGCCCTGCATGGTGTCAAACTTCTCTCCAACCATATTATCTTACATTTGCACTGTTTTTGTCACCCAGTTGAATGCCAACGATGCTGCTCTCGAGCAAGCGCGGATGAAATTGCTACCACCCTACGACATTAATGCCGATGCACCCTCGAAAGTATACAACGCCCAAGTAATATCCGGTGATGCGGCATGGGATCAAGTGTCACGTATTGTTGAAAAGGTTCTTAAAACAAAAGAGAGCGAGAATGATCCAGATTGGATAGATGCACTCTTGGGTAAAAACAAGTCTCACCGTCCTCAATCCATTACCAACCTATTATCAAACATCAATCCAACTACTCCTAAGAAAACCAAGAAAGGTGGAGGTGGTGGCGCCAATTATCGTATCAAGGTGGCATTCTTCCTCTTTTTGACGTTGAAATTTCATTTCAAACTTCAAAGAAAGAATGGTGTCATCGAG
Organism: Discostella pseudostelligera; assembly: GCA_036940085.1. Classification (NCBI taxonomy): domain Eukaryota; phylum Bacillariophyta; class Thalassiosirophyceae; order Thalassiosirales; family Thalassiosiraceae; genus Discostella; species Discostella pseudostelligera. Next base: position 32,950 of record JALLBK010000129.1, read on the forward strand.
GGCGCAACTCTCGATGATTGCATCACTGAATTGTACGTTCCGCATGATGTCGCCGCTCGTTTGATCGAACTATTCGCCTCGGAAATGGATGGACCAAACAATGGGTATGTCATGTCCAAGCAACAAAAGAGCAAGTTAACAGCGTACATTCTTATTCTGTTCGTGATTGCCAGTGGAAATGAAATGAAGGTATCGAGTATTAATCAATTGTGCAGGGATATTAAGTTGGATGAGAAGGAGGCTATGCTTTTTCTGAGAGAGGCGGGATTTACGGTGAAGAAGAGTGGTGGGGGTGACATTGGTGTGAGTTTATCGGTGCCATTGACTTTTCCACCGCCCAAGCGTGGGAAGAGGACTTAGTAAATATTATAACTACAAAGATATCGCTGAGTAGGACGCCTGAATTCATGTCGTGATGAATTGCGTTTCGATGGTATAACAATAAAAGAAGTAGCAATAACTTTGTTTAATGAAGGGTATGACTACGCCGATTTCTTCCGCATTGTCTATCCTCGGTATGATCGAAGATGTGATTGTTTGAGGTAAGCATCAAACCTTGACCGCCAATATGGTAGGAGTGATAATTTGATTCCTTTTTCTTTCCAACAGCGTCGCTGCATGTCCAGCTCTCCACTAAAGTAGGCCACGAATTACTTGCATAAGTGTTTGCAACGGTCTTCGAAATGCAGGGTCGCACTCCGACATTTTCCCGTTGATATTCGCCAGAAGTTGCTCAATAACTCGTTTAACATCTAATTTGTCCCGATTGCAAGAGAAGAATGATCGAACATAGATGATAGGTGAGAGAGGGTGAGATTCGTAACACTAGTTTGGTGAATAAAATTCAGCATCACTTACGCCTTTCGATGAGCCCATTTGAAGGGTCAATCGTTACAGCGATCTCTTGCAACCAATTCAAAACGGTCTTGATATCATCAACCTCTGTTGCAGACACTAAAACAGCACCCAACTGCTGCAAGAGGCATAACAAAATTGGTTGACTAATTGCCACTTCTCCGTTACCAAATACTGCCGCAGGGTGTGTAGTCTTGCATGCGAACAGAACAATTTCACCATCAGAGGCGGATAGGGCCTTGGTGAATGCCTCCTCAAATCGAGTGGCTCGGCAGAGTGCTTCGATTTGATCGCGTACTTCTAAAGGCTGCGGAGTAAGTTCAACTTGCCTTGGAATTTCACTTTGATTCACACTGTTAGTGTTGACCTCATTACGGAGCTTGACAACTTCCGCTGCTAGCATGGCAACGGTCTCACTTATTTTCTTCGTTTCATTAGATAAGGCCTGTGTTGTCGATGCCAAGATGTTTGTTTGATTGACTGACAAATCCGCAAGTCCCTTCTCCAACGATGTGGAGGTTTGCTGGAACATTTGGCGCGTCGCTGCCTCGTACGCTGGGATCATGGCATCTCTCATCGTCTAGACGAGGAGAGGAGAACAACATGTAATTAAGATTTTAGCATAGTCGGAGTAAGAAACAATAACATTGAAACAGTGCAATTCTCATAATCTTTGAGGTACACACCTGGTGCAATGAACTCATAATAAGCGGCTGCATGCTTTCCAAAGCATCCTTGGCCACCATCGCAACATTATCCTTGGCATGCTTCTCCAAACGATTACCAAGTTCGCCATCCAAGCTTTTCTTCAATCCGTTGGACAAACCCGATGCAATCCCACGCTGTACCGCCTGTTCAGTTGCTTTTTCTGCATCTTTGAATGAAGAACTGATGGCAGATTTTACTTCTGAGGCGATGAATTTCTTCAACGACGAAAGAAGTTCAGTTTCATGGGATTTCAATTGAGAGGCGATGGAACGCTGCATTGCGGCTTCAATTTCCGTAATATCCACTTTCAAACCAGAAGCAGCAGGCACATTGACGGCAGGCAATGCGGCGGTAGATAAAAGCTGAGCAGACGCTTCGTTGGCATCCCCACGCTGCAATATCTTCATTGGGGTGATAGGCTGTTTAGTGTCCGCCTTCTTAATGGCATCTTGCTTCTTTTGCTTCTTCAATATTGTTACTGGCTTGATGGATGACGACGACACCACCTCGGCCACAGGCGTTTCGGACGCGGATGATTTCACAGGCTTCTCATTGAAAACATCTAAGTCGCTACTACTCTCGCTCAGGATCTGCATAGGAGATAGGAGTGACAATGGTGAGGGAACGGACGGCAGTCCAAGGCCAGGAGGGAGAGCTAATCCTGGTGGCGCACTGGAAGCTCGGGCTGGAGTGGTCGAAGGTCGAGGATTGACAATTGCTCCCAACCAACTGGAAGCGGCGGAATCCGATAGTACTTCCTCCGTTGGAACAGCACTACTCTCATCGACATCCTCTTCGTCGTCACTATGATTGGTCGAGAACTCAGCGTTGGCCAAATCTTCTTCCCCCAAATCATAATCATCCTCAAAATCGCCCTCTTCAAACTCCTCCTCCTCCTCCTCTTCGTCTACCTCCTCTTCTTCTGCCTCCACTTCTCCATCTTCTTCCTCAGCATCGAAATCCAACAGCGTCACACCAGGTGCCAAATCCATATCTGTACCACTATTTTCAGGAGCAGCACACATCTCCGCAGCCAGTGTTAGCTTCTGCACCGCCTTGCTTTGGATACAACACAAATCTACATCATGGTCTTCTTTCAACGCATTCTTCCGTCCTCCATCCGATGCAGCTGGACCATGACTGTCATCACTACTGGATGCGGAGACGGTGGGCGCTACACAAAATGAGTAAATGGGATGCACCACATTCAATGTAGTCACATAGTCGAATCCCTTGACAGCCACGGCAGCAGCGACATCACTTCCATCCGAACTCGCTTTCCATTCCGTCTCGAGATGCAATGCATGAAGCAATCCAGTTTTGCGTTCCGCCATTAACAAGAATGAGGATGGAGTTGTGGACTCCTCGTCGGTGTCCTTGATACTACTATCCTTCAACGACAGTGGAGGTCGGTACGGTGCCGGACAAAGTTCCAAAGATATCATGTCAGATAGCGGGAAGCTGTTATCGTTGACATGATTGCGCAATCCAAACACGCGCAGCCTTGTGGGAGAACCAATGACGGATTGATTGTTGTCCGAAGTAAAGGATGACCAAAGTGTAATGGTATGATTCATATCGGTACCAGTAATAAATGGAGGGGTAACGGCACGCGGAGTAGTCGATGATGCGTTGCTGATAGAATCTTCGTATCGGCCAAGGAAGAGGACGCGTGTTACTGCCCTTGCTGACCTTTTATTCTCATCACTTGCGTCGTAGTTTTCACGTCTGGAAGCCGAGGCGACATTTAACGTGGCATGGCAATCCACGATGCAAGGCTTCCCACTCTGTTGACTTTGAATAGTTGCAGCCCCAGCATTCCACAGACGGACACCTCCATCGTCATGTCCAGTTAACACAAATTTTCCATCCAAACTCGACCACGCAATGTCATTCGCGCCCAACAATGCACTGTTATCACTACCATCACTGCCAAATCCAACAGAAAGAGCAGACATGCCTGCAATAGTCCCGCGAGTTGGATCGTAGATATTTGCCACCGCCCTTGCTCGCAATCCCGTATTCTTATCGTGAATAATGCTGCTTTCCCTATCGTCCAAGTTGCGATAGAGCACAGCAAATTGAGGACAGAATGGGTTCCATATAATTCTTGCGTGGCATTCCATGTTGAACGTCCCCAGCTGGTGAGCATGCAAACTACCATCCGGCTTCACAGTAATGACCCAGGTAATAACACCAGCTGAGTCACCCATACCACCCACAGTAGCCAAGATATGTTGATGCATTAGCGGATCATCTGGTGGTAATCCTATGGAGGGGGGTTGGGCACCACCTGCTGCAACTGCTGACTTGTTCCCAGGCAAATGTTTCTTAATACGATGCAACACTGCCAATTCCTTACGAATACCCTCCACCCCCCCAGAGCCCGATACACTCCCCTCCCCAAAAAAGGATGCATCGACCACAGCAACATGTTCATCGTGTCCCCGTAACAATATTTTGGCATTGGATTGTCGATGTATCACACGAACTAGTCCTTTTTTGACTGCGTAGGCAACATAGGTGGAATTTACCGCGAGTAATCGTCCGGCAGTGGGTAGGCCCTGACCAGAATTGATGGTTGGTTTGAGTTTGTCATTACCAATACCATCGTTGGGAAGGGAGGAGAAGTGGGCTATGGGAGAGGCGCGGAGGGAGGGGAGTGGTACTAGACGATTGTTGTTGGCAGTGGCGGTGGTGTAGGCGTAGAGAGCGCCAGAGCCCATGGTGGAGGGAGGTAGTGGTGTCGTCATTTTTTCGCTGATCGAGACAGAGAAAAGATAGGGAGTTTGTGAATTATTTGAAGAGAGCAGACCCGGCCTGTTGCTTGCCTACCTGCTTGCTGCTGCTGCTGCTGCTGCTGCCAAAACGGTGGTCCTAGAGTACTACTACTACTACCACTGCTCGAGATGATATGAGATTTGGAGTCAGCGGCGGAAATGGCTTTCATGACGATGAGCGATGTATTGGAGATGCAATCGATGGGTTGGGAGGCAAATCGTCTGTCTGGCGTCAGGATTTGGAGACGAGCGAATCTTTCGTCTGTCTGGTGTCCAGATGGCGCCATTTTTCGCCACCAATGAAATAATCTTCCCGCCGGCCGGCCACGCATGAGCATGACCATGACACGACATGGCGGAAAATATTTCAGTAGGAATTCTGGATCAATATAGCGCTCCGAGCCATCCAACTCCTCCCATTGTCTTCGACTACCCGCATCTCATCTTCATCTATTGAATAAATATTAATAGGAGAGAATTTCGAGAGAGCGAGCGAGATCTAGCAAGAATGATGTACCACCCTGAACGAATTCCACGTGATCCGTACTACGAATACCATCGACCCTATTCCACCTCCTCGTCATCCTCATCATCTCCCACATGTCGTCCCTGTCCCATCTGCCAAGCACCACCCACCTCCTTCCACGCAGACACATCCTCCGGCGATGTAATTTGCACCAATTGTGGTGCGGTGCTGGATGAGAAACTTCGTGATGATGCAGCCGAATGGAGAGATTATTCCAATAATAGTAATAATGATACTGATGTAGGAGTGGGAAGGAAACGTGCCCGATGTGGTGATTCCATTGTTGATGAAACGAAATATATTGGTGGATTAGTGCCTACTAAAATTAGTTCTACTTGCTTCACCGGTGGTGGCGGTGGTGGTGCAGGAGGTAGGGAAGACAAGTTCAAATTAGCAACGATACGTCAACGTCTCAAACGGACACATAATGTAATTGAGAATCGAATTGTACAAGAACAGAAGGCAAGATATGCAGAAATAGTGTTGGATCGACAAGCTCGGGAGGCAAAATTACGGAGGGGAGAGACAGTATCAGTAGGGGAGGATGCGGATGGTGCAGGAGGAGGGATTGTAGTCGAGGGGGGCGATTATGAAGGGTTGATGCGTCAACGACAGGAGCAATCTTCTTTGCTATCACGGTCTTCAGCGTCAACAATACCATCATCTACAACGACAACGAGGGAACCAGCAAGTACTGTTGCTACTGATCATCATGAAGAGCTGGCCTACGCATCGGTAGAACATCCCAAATGGTCCCTTCCCGATACCCTACTCCTCTTTGGGACATTGGAGCAAGTGCGACATCATCTACCATCATCCCATCACGAAGATGGTGAAGGAGGAGGGTGGACACAAGTTACCCTCGACGATGAACGGTATGAATGCAATAAACGAATCGATGCCAATACCCGCACCTCATTGCATCGACTATATATTGCTTATGATTTACTGGAACGGGCGGCACGTGCATTGGACTTGTATGGAGGGGGTGGTGGATCAGTCAGTAATGCAACGTTTCGACTAGCAGTAGCAACTTTGATCAAGTTTGTTATCACAAATGATGGACTTCGAGTGAGGGGTATATCCAGTGGAGGATTGTCTTCGTTTTCGACATTGTCGTTAGGAGATGGTACTCCTGCTACTACGACTTTGTCTTTGTTTGGTGGTGGGGGCATGGCATGGTCTACATTATTTGACGCTGAACCTGCCACCTCATTGTCGTCTTTACGATCATCCACGAAATCGACATCTCCATCGACTATATTGCATCGATTACGACAATATGCCTCATTGGGATCGGCAATACTCTACCTTGCCGCAAAAAGTACCGGAATTGGACGGACATTGACCGAGGTATGTTCGGCATTCGGGACTTTTGCCGTCATCAACTCGAACAATGGTAAAGGAGGAGGAGGGGGTGTTGCCGAGGAACCACTCGTCCGACCGAAATACTGTTCGCGTGCCATGCAAGAATTGAGGTCGGCGTTGCCGGATGTTGTTGCTTCGTTGCCTCAAGACGGAATCCCAGTAAAGAATGAGAGGGTGACATTGCCACCATCATCATCACAACTTCCACTCGACATGGCGACCACCGATGGACACACACCCATCAAACTCGAATGCATTCCTGAAATTCCTAGCAGTAGCATCATCGACCATGGCGACATCGCATCCAATCCCATCTCCGTGGTCTCAACGGAAGAGGCAGCATTAGTCGACTTGACAACTCGTATAGCTACTTCATTAGGCCTACCACCCATTGCCATACATGCCGCTGCAACGGTAACTCTGCAATGTGCAAGGGATGTCCAAATTCGTATGTCCTCCTCGAAGCGATGCATCGATAAAAAGCACATCCGACCTAGCCAAAGAAGTAGAAAGTTGGGTGGTGGTAATTGTGCTTCATTTTCGTTTCAAAATGGAGAATCTCCCGAAGTCATTGCCATTTCATCAATATTGCTGATGTGTACTGCGGGTGGGACAATGCAACGGTTGGCACGTCAAGCAGTTAGTACTTCTGCATCATCATCAACATCTTCCTCTACATCGAGGAATCCAACAAAGATACTCGAGGTAGGAGAAATGTCTGAAGATCTGAATGATGACTTTTTGACGTTTCCCAATGAGTCGAGGAGCTGGGATGCAATAAGTCCAGTCAAGATCGCCGGGGAGGTGAGCACTACGAATTTCCATAAACCAATCAACGCTCTTTCACCGTGGGAAGCTTGGGACGATCAACCGCCATGGCATCGCGACATATCCCAAATGGAACAGTGTACGGGCATTCCGCGCAAGGTAATTGTGTCATTCTACTCCAAGGTTATCCACCCAAGACGACTGTTCTTGTTGGGTCTGATGAACAAGATGGAACAGGGATGTGAGACGTTAACAACAACAAGGTCTAAGACGGCTGAAGCAACATCGGCAGGACTGCTGCACAACATTGTTGCTGCCGCACCGTTAATGTCACTGAGGAACCTCTGATGGGCATCGATTATGTCTTTTTATGTGATGTTGTATGTCCCAGAGAACAGAGAGGTGCCTTTTGCGAGAGTGTGTGGCACAGTGCTCAATCTTAATGAGATTTAGAGTCCTTCACACACTATCCCTGGTAGTATTGATTGCAAATTGCTTGCTTTTTCTGGTCTTTGAATGATGAAATCATATTCTGGCCAACCCGGATACGGTTTCTTCACACAGACATTTCACATCAGAATGGCTTTCAATATGCTCACGCACTTTGTTTTCTTTGCATTTGCTTCCTCCAACTAATGAAATTGTTGAGGCTCGACCGTATCTGTGGAGTGATGAACATGTGTAAGGTATGGTACTGTTTTGGTGAGTTGTCATCGACGGTATTCAATCAAACTTGCGATAGTCCAAGCTGCCCTTTGGGTCTAGGTAGAGGGATTGATTTGAAGTAAATCTGTTAACATTAGAGAAACCCCTCTCTGTACCCAACACCCTTCTGCTTGCGTTCAACGAGATGTATCCTATCAGAGCAGAGAATGGGATATTGCTTTGCTTACTCCCTCTCCTCTCTCCTTCCCCCCTTGATCTCATGCTTGCATTGCTTGTGAGCTGCCGTGCTTGCTGAGCTTATTTGAATTCCACGTGGATTTCCCGCCATTCTCTCAGCTGTCTTCCCGCCATTTTCGATGGTGGAAGCGCTGACGCGAGCCTTCCCGCCATTTTGCCGCTGACGCTGACGTTCGTCTCTCGCTCGCGCGCTGCCGCTGCCCGCTGCACCGCTGCCCGCTGCGGCATCGGCATCTATCGGCATCAAAGTCGAATGTTCATGATGATGTTCATTCCATTGCCTACGCATTGCTTGTTTGGATGAATTGATTGCAATTAGCAATTGGGGAGGAGTACACCTAGAGCAATGAAGATGTGGGTAAACAGCATGATAATCGCCCGCTTGCTCACCGCTGCGCCGGCAGCTACACTAGCCTTCACTGCTCGCGGTGCCAAGAAATTCTCGCCTTCAATCACCAACGGGTGGCAGCAGCTGCAGCACCAGCAGCATCGGCAACGACACTGCCGTCCACGATATTCCTTCCAAGCGGGTCTAACCCCCGCCACCCCCTTCGACGACGGCACCTCACCCTTCGAAATCACCACACCCATCTACTACGTCAATGACAAACCACACATTGGACACGCCTACACAAGTCTCGCCTGCGATGTCATCGCCCGATACATGCGCCTATCCGGTCGGGATGTCTACTTCCTCACCGGGACCGACGAGCATGGACAAAAGGTCGAAACTACCGCGAAGAATGCAGGCATGGACCCACAAAGTTTCTGTGATGAAATTAGTCAAAGCTTCCGTGACTTATTGACATTGTTACATATTAGCAATGATGAATTTATCCGAACGACACAACAACATCATAAGGAGGCGGTGCAACATTTTTGGAAGCAGCTGGTCGAGAAGGGTGCGATATATTTGGGTAGTTACGAGGGATGGTACTCGGTACGAGATGAATGTTATTACAATGAGAGTGAACTGGTTGATGGAAAGGCACCCACGGGTGCGGAAGTGCAGTGGGTGAAGAAGGAAGACTCGTACTTTTTCAAGTTGAGCGAATACCAAGAGAAATTGCTAGAGTATTATGAATCGCATCCCGATTTCATCGCGCCAGAATCACGTAAGAATGAGGTTGTTTCATTTGTCAAGGGTGGTCTCAAGGATTTGAGCATTAGTCGAACGACATTTGATTGGGGCGTGCCAGTTCCGGGGGACGATGAGCATGTCATGTATGTGTGGATTGATGCATTAATGAATTACATGAGTGCATTGGGATATCCCAACATGGAGGAGGGATCAAATTTTGACAAATTTTGGCCGGCATCACTGCACGTTGTGGGAAAAGATATATTGAGATTTCATGCAGTGTATTGGCCGGCGTTCCTCATGGCGGCGGGCCTACCATTGCCCAAACGCATCTTTGCCCATGGTTGGTGGACAAAGGATGGAGAGAAAATTTCCAAGTCGCTTGGGAATGTGATTGATCCAGTGGAACTTGTGAATACCTACGGTGTCGATCCTACGCGATTCTTCCTCATGTCGGAGGTCACATTTGGCAATGATGGTGATTTCTCCGATGAGAAAATGATATACAAGGTCAATGCCAACTTATCGAACGAATTGGGCAATCTTAATCAACGGATACTGTCGCTGGTATTCAAGAATTGCAACGGTGCCGTGCCTACTGAAATTGGTGCCTTAATAGAGGACGATAAGGTACTCCTAGCCACGGCAGCATCTCTAGTAGAACGAACAGGAGAGGCCATTGCCACCCAATCTCTAGACAAGTATGTCCAGCACATGGTGTCGATGGTATGGGGTGCAAACAAATACATTGACTCACAAGCGCCGTGGGTGCTGAAAAAGACGGACACGGAACGTATGAATACTGTATTGTATGTGTTGATGGAAGTTATGCGACATATCGCGATATTGTATCAGCCTTTGATGCCATCATCGTCGAATGTGATATTGGACCAATTGAGTGTACCCAAGGAGGAGAGGAGGTTTGAACATTTGGGTAAGGAGGAATGTAAGATTGTGCTGGGGAGGGAGGTCGATAAGCCCACAGCGGTATTCCCTCGGTTTGAAGTTCCAGTTGGTGAGGTTGTGAATGCATGAAGCGAGAATCTCCGATACAATAGTACCTTGGAATCGAGGATAGTAAGAGTATGCTAGATATTAAATCTATCAATAGTACGTGAGGATGTTGAGTACTTCTATCGATGAAGTTGTTGCGTCGGCATGAAGGAGCACGGAGGGAGTGACTCGACTCTACTTACACGTGGCAGTAAAAATGGCGGGAGATTTTTTTGCTTCCGGCGGAACAGGTGGTGGACAAGGGCCACGTCAGCAAGGCAGAAAGAACGCTCCACAAGAGTCCACAAGGCCACATGACATGAGATGAGAGTCGTCATCAAAATGCCAACTCGGCCACCTGCCACCTCAACACTTCCGCTGCCAACACAACATGGCGAAGAATTCCCTTCCTATCGACATTCGACATGGACGCTGTTGCCTGAGCTTTTTATCCATAATATTTCGGAACGGCAATCAATATCATATGATCATGAGCGGCTCTCACTCCTCCATTGATATGGCAGCCATGAGCTCCATGCCCCAGCATCTCATCGGCAATCTTCGTTGGCGGTCTGATCTCGACGACGAGGCGACCACTGTGATGCCTTCGCGGAACACACGACGTTCCACCCCGGCCACTTGCACCACCATGGCCTGCCTAGTCTTGGCTTGCACAGCCTCTATTGGTCATGCCCTCTCACTCTCNTGGCCTGCCTAGTCTTGGCTTGCACAGCCTCTATTGGTCATGCCCTCTCACTCTCAACGGTTAGCTCGAAATCGCTGGTCAACCAGGCAAGAATGATTCGAGAGCTCAAACATGGCGGTGTCGTTGATATCGTCGAGTCACCACAACAAGTGCAGCAGGGACAACAACTTCTCATGGGGGATCTACTGATGACGAAACCACTAATGGACAGTGCGGCACTGTCGGCGTCTCTCTTTGATGATTTTGCCAACTCACTCGAAAGTGCCATTGCAAAAAGTAATTCCGGACTTTCGTCGTCTTCGTCATCGTCTGACAAGAGCCTTGCCGAGGAATATGATCGATTCATGGCCGAGGATGCAGCACTCTCGTCCATGATTTATGAAAATACCAAACCAGGAAGTTTGGTTGACGAAATTAAACTAAGTATGGGTGCCGATATTGGTGCGGGTGTAGAAGATATGGAAGCTCGGTTGCAGCGCGAGGCAGCCTACCGTCGTCGAATTCGTGAGCAGCAGAAGGAAATGCGAGCACAGAATGTGGACGAGATCGAGGCTTCACGATCTGTGTCCAAACCATCCATCAAGATTATGCGCCGGTCCAAGCTGGCATCAGCAGCAGTACCTTCCAAACAACGACGGCTTCTCACCAAATCCTCCTCCTCCTTCGAGAAGCAACCATCGTCTCCACTCTTGACACGAGAACAAGAATACGCACTAGCCCATACCATCCAGGCCGGAACACGCGTCCACAAGCTCAAGGCAGAATACGAATCAACGCACTCTACACCATTAACCAAGAAGGCATGGGCCCAACTGGCCAACATGTCACCGAACGAACTCCGCAAACTAATCTCTGACTACCGTACTGCCAAGCAGGAATTAGTCTCGAGCAATATGGGATTAGTCCGTGCTGTAGTCCAATCGCAGTATGCACGCAAGGCATACTACCGTGGTGTTCCCATGGAGGAGTTGATCCAAGAGGGATCGTTGGGGCTGATCCGTGCCGCGGAATTGTTCGACCCCGCGAAAGGGTTGCGATTTAGTACCTACGCGACGATTTGGATCAAGGGTGTCTTGTCGAATACTAATTCATTAGATGAGGTGATTAATTTACCGAATCGAGAGAAGGCAATGTGGAATAAAATACAACAGGCTATGGAGGATATGCAGAATGATGATAAGTCATCCTCCTCAGGCAACAACAAGGGTAGTGGGAAACAGCAACCTTCCGAGGAGATACTGGCAGCCAAGCTCGGGATGGATGTCTCCATGGTCCAACAACACTTGCGTCGTATGAATTGCGTATCAAAAGTTCTCAGTCTCGACTATCAATACACCTCAACTACCCGCTCTGGCTTTGCAGATAATAAACAAGAGATGCTCCAATCCGGTTTGCAGTTCGGGACCGATGCCGACCTGGCCGAACGTGCGCAATTCAAGGCCGACATACTTTCGGGGTTGATACGCAATCTTACCCAGAAGGAGGTGACACTCATGCGATTACGATATGGACTTGAGGACGGGGTGGAATATACCGTGAAGGAGTGTGCGGCAAAGATGGGGATTAATAGGGAGACAATACGGAAGTTGCAGCACTCTTGTTTGAAGAAGTTGCGAGAGGCGAGTAATATGGAGAGTTTGCAGGAATATCTCTTGACCGTGGCTTAGACATGAAAGATTTGCTATTATTAACCTAATATTTGTACATTTAATTAGACAACACATTAATTCTTGAATCACCACTATCCAAGTTGTCAATTGTCACTCGTTGCATCACTCAAGTTGCACTTGAAAAATGGCATAACCTTCATCTTCTCCGCTGCAGTCTTCGTAACGCATAATCCATAGATTGGTTCCGCACACCATATGCACCCCGCCACTATTGTTCCACAATCATTCGAGTTCACTGCTGATAGGAGACAGCCGGATAGCGTTGGAGAAGTAGTATCATCGGTAGTGGTAATGTCGAACGAAGATGATAAAGTGGACGTGGAGCCTACTTCCTCGTGATCCTCGCCACGCAAAGACGCATGACAACAGTGAGGGATGATAATGCCTACTACTAATACCAGAAGGATTAGGGCACGTGAAGACCGATTTCGGACGCCATTGTTCGACATCATCATGTTGCAGGTGCAACTAACTAAAGTGAGGAGTGAGAAGTATTACTACTTACTACTTACGGGCTCGGACCGTCTGTCCGTCGACGAAGTGTCCGTCTGTCCATCGACGGTGATTCCGTCTGTCCGCGGACCGCATTTGGCTTCGGATATCACTCCACGTGTAAGCAAGAAGTGATGTTTCTGTTTCTCTGCCCCGCCCATCAAAAGTCTCCCATCACCAAGCACCATGGCGGCCGCCGCCAGTACTACTACTAGCTCGTCCATCATGACCTCGTTCCAGCAGCGTTCCGCCTGCCTAGCCATCGCCCTCCTCTCCATCAATGCTGTCGAATCGTTCTCCTACACTAAAATAAATGACATCATCCAGCAGACGCCGCTGTCACTTGTCGGCCGCGGCACAACATCACCATCTTCGGTATCGGTATGCACCACCATTAGCAGCACGAGAAGATTCGCCGCCTCATCTGAAACCGAAACCGATGCCCAAATCCGTGATCGCATCCTCCACGAAATCGACGCTGGTCTACGAAGCTACACACAATCAGACATGAAGCTTCTATCCGATTATGGCGAGCCAGAAGATGCCCTCGCCCTCGAGGACGATGATGATGATGCCATAGATGCATCAACCTTGGGCCAATGGGATGAATCCGACTTGCAGGATAAATTCGACTACGAATGGTTCCCCGAATTGGGTGACGCTGATCCAAATAATCTTGATACGTCCTACGAGTATGTCGAAACTATACCGCTGGATGAAGAGGGGAATGAGGTGGGATACAATCCAATCTTTGGTCCATCCAACCCAATTGATGGTCGGACGATCTTAAACCCACCCGATTCGTATGTTATCGATGAAAAGACACGAGATGATCGATTGGTACCACAGGATTTTCCCGATGGTGATCCTGAACGTGACGCGAATGCACAAATTACAGCCTTTCGCAAATCGCTTCGGCAGGTGGAGACATATACCGATCCTTACCTCAAGATGGAGGTACCTCGTCACACAGCCAAATGGCATGGCTACCCCGAACAATTATCCTACCCTAAGAAGGAATACATGAATAATCGATTTACGAAGCCAGAGGATAAGACCGACTTTGATGCACTTGGTCCAGCATTGGCACGGAAGGTGGCAGTCCAGATGGCACGTGCCAAAAACAACGAATGGTTGCCCGCCGGAACCAGTGCATCCTATCACGCAAGCAAGATAGCCATCTACAAAGAAAAGGGTGTGATTACTGGCTCCACTCTATCCGGTGACGTTGATGAAAGTATCGTTACCAAAATCCAACCAGCATTGGATGTCCTCGGAGATGTTGTTGAACTATTAAGTATCGAAGTTGGCACCGTCTTTAGATTCAAATATCATGGTTTGATTAAGAACAAACGTGGAATGGAAGCATGGGCGGGAGTTCTTATTCGTAATTGTGATGTGGAGTGCACTGGTGTGGTGTTTGAGACGGGATATAGAAAGAGAGATCCGGCGTATGATGGTGGGGATCGATGGTATGGTCCATATTAACCTGTTCTGATACTGGTTGCACTGCTGCCTACTCCTTCTATCCTAATAGGCCCACCAATAAGTAACAAAGATAGAACATTCAAAATGATAATGCTTGCTCCGTAATCTATGTAGTGTTGTCACTTAATGGCAATCATGTTTTTGCAAATATTACTAGTTGCTAGATGTGCTAATGTTCTGCATCTCTAGGTGGCAAGCTCAAGCAAATATAGGGAATCCTTTGTCAGTTTGAATGATATCAACTTTATATGGAGTGAATGATGTCACTTTCTCTCGCTTCATTACCAAGAGTTTTGAAAACTGTCTGAAGTATGTCTCCAACACAGCTTATGTTACAGCATGATGACATTCTTATACATCATGCAAACACCAGGCATATTAATGTATGCTTCAAATGCAGGATGGTGATTTGCCCATCATCATTATGAAATGAAAATAGATATTCCAACATATCATTGTTCTATATCCTCCTCCTCTTGCTGGTACATATTGCATCATAGTACCCACTGCCTCAGCAGCTCCTTGTATTCTACTCCTCTTCTTGGATTCTTGTATGGTCATGCTACACCACCTTCTCCTCACCACTCCTCCTCCTCTGGTCCTCATTGCATCTGCATTGATCATCACTCATTCCATAGATCATTCAGCATGTTAGTACTCATTATTTGACTACATCACTCTCATCTGTAGCTTCTTCTTGAACACCCTCCTCCTTATCATGTTGCAGTTGCATTTCTCATCATCATGCTGGTGACTGCTAATTTTCACCCCCACCAATTCTTCACTTTGCATACTGCCAATTTGGTGCTCCTCACCACCACTCAACACTCACTTTCTCAGTATAAAGTCTCAGCTTGGTGCATTCTACTAGCATTGTCACATCTTGGCTTGGTGCATTCTAGAATTGTCACACCTCATTCTCAACAGCAACAGCAACAGCAACAGCAACAGCAACAGCAACAGCAACAGCAACAGC
>JALLBK010000130.1:0-21506 GCA_036940085.1 Discostella pseudostelligera
TAACCGTCTGAGACTTAAGCACTTTCAAGTCCCCTGCGCTACGACCAACACCGGTAGTGGAGAGTCTACGCAAAAATGGCGGGCGAAAATAGAAATTAGCGGGAAGAAATGTGTCGAAAATGGCGGGAGGGACCCCTCAGCTGCAGCCCGTCCGCCGCAGCACCGCTGCCGCTGACCATGGACATTCAGCGGACTACTACGTTTCGTAGTGCTATTACTGATATCAACTCAACGAAGATGATCATAATATGCGGGCTACACCGATTCAGCGGCAGTCAATGCAATTCGATTAGATTTATTGCCTCCAGAGCGGGTGCTCTGCAAGGTCGTGTGGGTGATCAACCAAAGCCCCCGCCATGTTATTTTGGTATGCGTGCAAGAAATAATTATGGCTCGTCGTCATCATCATCACCTCCGACGCCACTTTGTCAGATTGCACATCACCGCTATTATCCTTCGATTCATTTCTCCACATTCACAAAATCAGAGTACATCCATCCTCTTTCTCAGATAGTACTCGAACATTTGCAATCACATCATAGTCAATGGGTAACGCGTATGGGGTTGGACACTGGGCTGAAGTTGAATAAAGATGGAACATTTGCATTGCGTTTTCCTCCAAGCCCTGGTGGTGCTATTGAAACCGTTACGGTCGAAGCTGTTGAGGGTAGCTCGTCTGGAGTGATATCCGGATCAATTTGGTAAGGTTGCCTTCGGTTGTGCATCGCATTAACTGGTCGTAACACCCAACAAATAACACATCGCTCCCACCTCTTAATACTTGAAAACATGCGCATAGGACAATGTACGAACCAAATGGAAAGAAGCATTTTCTCTGTGTAACAAAAGGGAATATAGTGGGAAGATATATGCTCCAAGACAATACAAAACCGGCATGGCATTCGGATAAACGATCAACCCCCGAACGGGTCAGGGATGCAGTGGATGAAATGATTGAGAAGTTGGAAAAGGAGGAGGGAAGACGAGTTGTATGAACGGTGAGATGAAGACGAGGCTGAGAGATTCCCAAATCTTTCTCGGAGTGAGGTGATTGCACTTAGCACTTATTGAGTAGTGAGATTGGGAGCAGAAAAGGTCGTATCACCACCATCTTCTTGCATCCTTAAGAACAACATCATCTGGTCGTCATCATACATGGTGTACCTTGATGTGCATGCGTTTCGTGCAAGTTCAAAGTCGTACTTGTCCCTCTAATGGACACCTAGCAAGTTAATAATTCAATATTAGGATAGCTCTATTCGTTAATTCTAATTGACCAACATTCATCACTGTCAAACTCATTTACTGAGCACCGACGTCCCCCTTCTTCCTATACATGCTCGCTACGTCCTCGTTCACATTTCCCAAAACAAACTGAATTGTCTCATCAAAGTTTGGCACATTTCTCATCTCAAACTTTGCCCCATCCCTTAGGAAGAATACCATATCTCCATCACCAAACAATCGTTTCACGGTACGAATCTCAACAACATCGGGATACACAATCTCTGCCATATCTTTCCCACCAATACCGGATGTTACTCGAATACGACGATTGGTAATTGTGTATCGGACCCATGCCTGACGTGCCCATGCCGCGGCTGCGGGAACGATGCCAACGACGGTGAGGATAGAGATGGTGGGTGCGATGGTTTCGGTAATGGCCGGTGGACCTTCGTAGAATGTTTCCTCGGGTGCGAGGGTAGCGAACGCTTTGGAAGGAGTTGCCGAGGCTGCTTCTCCACCCTTTCTTTTTCCTCGTTTGGCCTGGATATCACCAAGAAAACCGAATAGGACAAAGTTAGGGTTAGTAATAGAGATGTGAAATAGAATACGAAGTTTCACTATCACATCATACATTGAAATGGGAAATACATCGGATTGAATATGCAATATGCTGCATGTCTCAATGCATCACTGCTTGCTCTGTTCTCCTCCAACCCACACTTTTAATTGGACATTCATCATGTGCACCAACGTGACATGCGACTTCTCACCTTGGCAGCGCCCTTGCCCATCATCTCTACAGCATCAAATGTCTTATCATCCTCTTCCTCTTCTCCAACCGCGACATCTGCAACAAATGCCGATTCAGTAGTCTCACTTCCAGACACGAATAGAGCGGTACATGATTGTTGCTGTTCTTGTGTTCGCGAGCCAATTGCGCGTGGTGTGTTGGCGACGAAAGCATTGCTAGTGGTGGCCGCTGCGATGACGGCAATTGTGCAGGCGGATAATTTCATCATTGTTCTGAGACAAATAACGTTAGGTTACGGTTGATTGCTTGCGGAGGTGACCGACGATGGGTTATGTTGTCGACAATGAATTCGAAGAAGATAATATCATTATGGACAAATGGACGCGATGAACAAGGCAACAAGGAGGACAACACCGCCACATTGTTGTTGCAGGTTTTGCTGACATTTGCTGACGCCCGAACGCTGACTCGACGACACGTACGCATCTTTCCCGCCAAATATTTATCTGCCACGTGTAATCACGACGAGTCGTGTCGACAAAATCGCAGCAGATGATAATATCTCTTCTCTCTTCTTCTTCACGAGGAGAGAGGATGGAAGAGCTGATGCCTGCTATTCTCTGCTATTGCTATCCATGTACATTATAATGCACGCATAGCAAGCTGGACTATCTACTAGATATGGTATTATCTCTAGAGAGTAGAGGATGCTCAATCTGATGTAAGTAATTCTATTGATACAATTTATTCATGGTTATCATTCATTCTCTAAGTCGTAACGTCAAGCGAGAGCGCTAGGTATGGTGCAATCCTCCAGAGAGGGCCCTTCAAACAAGCAAACCCATCTCTCCGCCGTTCGTCTTGGCCAGCTTCACCAAATTCGTTCTTAATGTCTTGGGTGCCTCTGCCATAAACTCTTCCAAACTAATCGTCTTATCACCATCGGCATCGGCACGTTCAAATATCTTATCGACTTGACCATCCCCGAGCCATTTGAATCCAAGTAAACTAAGTGCTTGAGCAACCTCTGCTTTATCAAGATAGCCGGAATTATCAGTATCGACAAAAGTAAAGAGTTGACGCAAGACGGCTTGACCTAGTGCCGAATCGGATGTATCGACAAAAGATTTAATCAAGTCGGAATGAAGTGCAATGGCCTGACCACGGATTTTGTTGAGTTGATCCTCGCCCAAGATGACACCGGCGGCGATGACAATTGGCGAGAAGACACCCTCCTTGTGTGGATTCCCGCCACCTGCCTTCTTAGGTTTCTTGGGTGCAATATCGGGTTTGGATGATGGTGTGGCGGTGTCGACAGGCATCGGCGGAATGTCCATTATTAATTTCGTGGCATCATTCTGTGGTGAAGCTTCGGCAACGACGTTTTCTGACGATTGTTCAAACGCTGACGTTGCCCTGAGCATTGTCCTGGACGACGATGGCAAAACGGCGAAGGCATGTACATTCGGAATGTCGATGGTGGCAGTGGCAAGGATAAAGAGGAAGGTGAGTGCTCGTCTGTCGATCATGTTGTAGATGGCTGCTATTATTGGTAGAGTGTCGTGTCGCTTTGGTATCTAGTTGTTGTTGGGATGATTTTTATGAGAATTGCATGTGGGTAGTTTCAATTGTTCCGACGCCGACGTGATGAGTGATGATGTGTCAGCATCTGCTGGATGGTGTGATGCGCCAAAAGCCACGGCACGAGCTGAGCACGATGCTGCACGATGCCGCCGATCCCAACAACACATTCCTAAGTCAAAGCAGCAGCGTCATCGTTGGATTGAGGTGTTCCGTGTTCCTCTCCCGCAAATCCTTCGCGTCGAGCGTCGACAATCCGAACCAACATCTTCATGGTTCCAATGGTTCACTGGTCGCGATGACGTGTTGTGGTGTGACCTCTCTCGGATTTTCTCGCTGACGCAGCCTCTCCGCATGCCGACGTCATGCTGGACACGTCTTCGTCGAACGAGCTCCATCGTGTTCATCGTGACGTCATCAATGTTGGAGCAAGTACTGGTTCCTCTGTAGAAATATTTTTTTGGATTTTGAAATTAAAATTTAAAATTAGCGCCTTATGTAGCAACGACTAGGATTCTGTAAGGATAAACATTACTGTTTCCTATGTAGATCGGACTCTCCGAACTCGATCTTTTTCGGTGACGTCACCCATCCACGAAAGATATGGCGGGAGAGTGAAAGATTTCGGAGTTGAGTACAAGTACAAATCTTTACTGATTACAGATAGTTGATGTTGATGGATGAATTGGCTCATAAATTGTCAAGAACAAGCAACAATGAAATCCATCATCGCCGTCTCTGTGGCCGCAACGACGGTGGGCGTTCATATCCTATTACCGCCGACGATAACGTTGGCCTTTACGCCTTCCTCTTTGTCTGCTTTCCACGCGCACAATGCCCACATTCATCGTCTTCATCAGCGCCGGCGTCTCTCATCATCGCCAGCGACCACAAAGCAATTTGCATCTCCCGAAACCAACGAGGCGTCAACATCATCATGGAACATAGGCACACCCTCTCGCCAAGTAATCGAGGTATCGAAAAAGAAACAATTAGCGAAAGCGGCTTTGACCAAATTACTCGATCGACAACAGCGCGATGTTCAACAGACGATGGAACTACTACACAGCCTCGAATTGGAATATGATAGTTTTGAAAAGGGACAATGGATTGATGGATACAACAATAGTTCTCTGGAAGAGGACAAAACCAAAGGTGACGTTGTAGGCGATGAAGGAATGTATCGAACGGTGTTTAATATTGCAACATCATCGTCACCATCAACACCGTTGCCATCCATTACCAATGGTGCTAACTCTACATCAATCTCAACCTCCATCACCGCATCCGTCGCCGCCGGTGTAGATTATGGATACATCTCCCGCTCAGAAGGTTGTCGTTTTGAAATCATGAAAAGTGCTGGAGAAGATGCACGATTTATTGAATATGGCCCTCCCGGTAATATATTCCAATTGAGCTCTCAACAATTCATGCGAAATTTACGTGCCATGATTGGAGAATACACCGAAGAAACAGATTCGACATTGACAGAACGACAGCAATTCCTTCAATCGAAATTGCATGAATTGACACTCGATACTAAGAAAATATGGGATCGGGAACATGCTCGTGGTCCAATGGTAGCACCGCTCATTATCAAAGTGCCATATTATGCATTGTGTTTCTTCCTCGATGTGGTATTTGAGGGCAAAAATCCCTTTGGACGGTTCTTCATGTTGGAAACAGTGGCACGGATGCCGTACTTTTCATATATTACCATGTTGCATTTGTATGAAACGCTGGGATTTTGGAGAAGGTCGGCTGATATTAAGCGGATTCATTTTGCAGAAGAGTGGAATGAGGTACGTTCGAGCGCTTGTCAAGTATTGTTTCATGATTTCCCCTGCCTTTGTTCATTCTTACCATGTGTTGCTAAACCTCACCGACCCTACCAATACCTTGCCTTCACTCAGTTCCACCACTTGCTGATCATGGAGAGTCTCGGTGGAGATCAACCCTACTGGGTACGCTTCTTGGCCCAACACTCGGCAATTGCCTACTACGTCGCCTTGTGCCTTCTTTGGATGGTCTCGCCAAGTTTATCATACAAATTCTCGGAAATGTTAGAAACTCACGCAGTGGATACCTATGGTCAATTCGTCGATGAGAACGAGGATTTATTGAAGGAATTGCCTCCCAGTCTAGTTGCCGTGGAGTATTATACAATAGGAGTATGCGATCCAATGTTTGGAGAGTATCAAACGGCAAGTGTCTCCGATCCCAATCGCAAAGGAGTGCGCAAGCCTGGGTTGAACCTGCACTCGTTGTACGACGTATTTGCGGCCATTCGACAGGATGAGAGTGATCATGTCCAAACCATGACAAGTTGTTTGGATCCGAGAGTGGCCACATTGTCCCCGGCATTGGAAAATCGTGTCTTGACTGGTGTGGCATTAGTTACTGGAGCAAGTCTGTTGATTGGGAATGCTGGATTAACAAGTAGTCTTGGCGGTGTTGGACTCAATGGTATTGAGGGATTGGAAGGTTTGAGCGATGTTGCCGATAGTATGCCTGATCTTGATTCCATTTTAGCGGAAGGAGGAACGTTCGGATTTCTCAATGGCATTGTTGCAGGTCTGGCTGGTCTTTCGAATGGTTGGCAGGTAAGTTTTAGGTACTCTATCATGTTCTTTGATTCATTTTGGTTCATAGGTACAATATATCTGAACTTCTTCAACTCCTCACTTTTCCCAAAGGAACTCGTTGGAACGGAGGCTGAGATCGATGACGATGTTACAGGCTCCGCTTTGGAAGATATGGCAGCTGGCGGCGAGCTAGAGACAATGTTTGAGTTCGTGAAGAGTGTTGTCATAGGTTTAGTGGAGTTGATCGGGGTAGGTCTGTAGTTTGTTTTGGGAAGTGGATGAAACGAAGTGGCAGTGTTGTAAATGAAATGAATAGAACTGCGAATCCAGTTTCTCCCTTCCAGGTTACGTTCGACATGGTGCCGTAGATACTAGGTACATCGGAGCTGGAATAGCCACCTGATTCGGATCAGCAATGTAGAGTATTGATCAACTTCCAATGTGTATGTAATGTTAACTCTAGAACGATGCCAGCACAATGAATGACAACCTCACTTTCCCGATACCATCTGATCATTTTGATAGCAGGATAATACTATGCAACACTAGAGGTAGACAGCCGAGATGATGATATATTCAATGAAGTCCAAAATGTTCAATGGCAAACTGTGTCGTCTCCTGCGCATAGCGAGTGGCCTCCAAGCTTGATTTGGATTTAGGTTTGGGAAGATTCACAACAAATGTCCCAATCTCGTCCACAACATTGCAAAAGAGCGTCATTCCGATGGTCGTCTGATTGTGTGCTTCCTGAAATGCACGGTAATACTGCGATTCGGTGAATTGCGCAAACTTATCCTCACCTTTCCGCACAAGCCACGAACGTCGTTGGATAGTACGCTTCTCGCCCGTGTGTGGATCTGTCACCTCCACGGGATGTTTCCGTCCTTCCTGTCGGGTATATTCATCATCGAGGAGGAAGTCAAAGATGTAGGGAATAATCTTGTCGACTTTTCTATCGGACCGTGGTTTCCGTTGACTAAACGTAATGGTCGTATTGTTCTCCACAAGTGACTTTACTTGTTCAATGGCATTAT
Organism: Discostella pseudostelligera; assembly: GCA_036940085.1. Taxonomy (NCBI): domain Eukaryota; phylum Bacillariophyta; class Thalassiosirophyceae; order Thalassiosirales; family Thalassiosiraceae; genus Discostella; species Discostella pseudostelligera. Next base: position 7,179 of record JALLBK010000130.1, read on the forward strand.
CGATTTGTCGTCGTGACGCACCAAGCAAATTCGTCAATTCCGTGGCGGGAATTTTCCCACCCTTGGGTACAATATGGAAGAGAGATGCCGTACAGACATTTTTCACGAATGCCTCTGCGGGAGCGGTGCGTGTCCCGCCCTTTTCATTGGTGTGATGAGCAAGGCTCTTTCGCAGACCCTTGACAATTTGACGATGGAGGACTTGTTCATCGTTGAGTTCACAAACTTCGGCCACCACTTCTTTTTTGATCGCAGAGTTGCATTTTTGATTGAGGAAATGCACAATGGCACCAGCAGCTCGAGCTGGATCGGAGCGTGATATGGCAAATAACATAGCTTGGAGATCTTCGGAATCTTTCCGAGTTGTGTTTGGTGCGACTTTCTTGTCCACTGGGACCCATTTGGTATAATCCCCGTCGTGCCGTAGTCGCTTGGCTATTATTTCTACGGCTTCGGCCCGTACTCGTTTCCTGTCGGGTGGAATAAATGGTGTCAATGGATGAGGATCCCACTTCTTCTCTTCGTCGGCATTGCCATTGTCAGTGGAGGCAGCAGATTGCTTCTCTGTGATGGTTTTGGAATTGGCCTTGTCGGCAGACTGCCCGTCGGTATTGGTTGCAGGCTGCATCATGGTGTTGTTGCCATTCATATTATTGGCGGCATATTGCATCACAGCGTTGGTATAGGCAGACTGCATCAAAGCGTTGGCATAAAAGTTGAAATTAGGATTGGGAGTAGACTGCATTTGCATCAAGGCATTGACTTGGCCAATGGGAGTAGTAGACATCATCGCAGGTCCGACATCGAAATTTTTGGCGGACTTGTACGGACAAGTATGTCCTCTTTTGGGTACACCGCATTTTTTGCACTTGTACGATTTACGTCCATCATTTTCTTCGTCGGCATTGGCTGCTGCTGCTCCGTTGGCGGCGGCATTCTCCATCACAAGGATGCTGATATTGGGATTATTATTAGGCGGGAAGGGGAAGGCAGCCATAATCTCACATTTCATACCAATACTTTGCAGCATCTTCGATCCGTGTTCAAAGTCCGAATATCCCTTACCATTAATCTTTAGTATTATCATGCCCACGCGCAGAACAGTATTGCGAAAGATACTGGTGTCAGAAATGGAAGAGATTTTGATGACACTCAATTGTGTTAATGGGAGCACGACGTGGGCCACACCGATTCCAAGTTTGTCCTTTCGCGATGATTTGGTGACGGTGACTGTGACAGCACCGGTATTAGGATCGACGAAGTTGTTGGCGGCGGCGTCGGCGGCATTGCCGTTGGCGGCAGCTGATTTTGCATTGGCATTGCCATTGACAACAACCGCGGCAGACTTTTTCAATTCGATTTCATCGTTAGCATCAGTAGGCTGCATCTCGTCACCATAAGAGGAAGGCTGTATCTCTGAATTTCCATTGCCATTGGCGGCAGACTCCATCTCAATGTTGGCATTGACATTGGCGGTAGACTCCATCTCGGTGCTATCGGCGGCAGGCAGCAATTCAATTTCAATTTCTTCGTTGGCATTGGTGGCAGACTCCACCTCTGCCTCTGCGTCGGCATGGTCTTCGGAGTTAGACTCCATCTTGTTGGTGGCCTGCGGCTGTGTTGACGTTGATATGCAGCCTGGAAGCTGAGGAAGTGGAGGTGGAGGAGGCGGAACTACGATAGGTAGAGCTCGGCGGCGGCGGCGGCGGCGGCTTTGACCGCTGTAAGTAGAGTATCTCTGTGTATGTTGTTCGTTGCTCTTGCGGAAAGGGGGCTTGATTCGCCCTCCCCCCCAAAACATGGCGAAGAAAATGGCGGGGACGATCGACTCGACTCGATTGCCTTTCCAGGTGGCAGTGATTTGGCGGGAAGAGGGCCTGTGAGAGTCAAAACGGCCAGCAGCAGCCGTCTGCCAGCAGCACAGGGCCAGCAGCGTACTAGGTAGAGGAGAAGCGCCGACGGAGAACCGGCGGTCGAAAACAAAGCAGTCGGTCACCATAGGTACTAGGGGTGAATAGCTATCTGTGGGTGTGTTTTCATGGCCATAGCTCGATGGGAAGATGATCAAGTGGGGTGAAGGCGGCCGCCATGGGGTGGGCGCGATATTTGGGTTTTGTGTGTGTGTGGAGTGTGGATCCATCGCTGAGTCGGCATGGTAGATAGGTACCAAGCTGTCCAAGTACAGCTTCAGCTACAAGCAAGAACTTTCAATCGACTCTACCATTATCAATGAGAAGAGAGTGCGAATGATAATTGAAGGAATGCACTGAGGATCTTTCAGAGACATTTCAATTAGAGTAAATTATGAAAGTATGGAAGAACTTTTGACAACCCATTCATCTTGATACCATCCATGCATTTCGAGTTTTCTGACTGCAGGATATGCATCATTACCGCATTGCCGAGATTCAAACATTATACATTCTCGGGCCGACTCTATAAATATGCAAAGGTGATGAACAAACATTTGTGATGGGGTAAGAAACTGAGGCATTGTTCGTTTGCACGATGTCGATCGTGTCCTATCCGCTCTCAACTCAGCAAAGAACTGATTCGGGTCAACGTTGAATCTCGTGGTTCGATCTTTCCCTTTGACAGTGATATTTCCATCCGCCGACGAAAGCCGAATGATAGTCCCATCATTGAACTCCGTTTGTATGTCACCACCTGGATCATTCTCCATGAGCATTGTTTTTGCAATGTAAACCGATGACTGCGATGTATGTCCCTCATTGGTTGTAAATAACAGTACAGTGATCTTGGGAGTTTGTAATTTCACCCGATGCACTGCATGTTCTAAAGATTCATACAGTGAAATGATATCTCGACATTGCAGTGCGAGCAGCGACGATAGAGAATGTTTCGAAATATTGATTGGTGCACGCGAGAAGGCTTCCATGTACAGTGCACTTGGTTCAACATTCTGAAGCACTATCGTGGATCGATTTGAGTTTGGCTTCAACTTTCCCCACAAGATGCCCAATCCGTCACTCGTTACGTGCATCCACAGACCACCGATTTTTGATTCTTGTTGAATAACAATACCTTCGTTGCCCAGGAAGTAGATTATGTACTCGTTACTGGATGTACCATTCCGTTGAGGCTCTGCCCATTTGCACTTTGCTTGTGGTAGACGATGAAGTGACTTCATGGAGATGAATGAAGTATATTGTGATTGCTTGCCGGTGCCATTTGTTCCTTCGTTGCCGATTGGTTCGTCAGCCGTTGCGGTCAGATTTGTAATAATGCCCAACTCTCTCTCAAGGTTCTTCATGTCCTCCATTGATGACGACACACGTCGTGATGATGTAAATGAGCTATCCTGTGGTCTTTCTCGTGCAATTGGCTGTTGATATGTGTTCCACTGTAACATGCGTCGCCTCTCATAAATGGGCAATGCATTTTTCTCAGACTGCGGACTCTCTTCGTCACTCGTCGCTGTGAAAGAAGATGCCGGCGAGGGATCATCGAAGCTTGAATTATCCTCTGATATGCAATGTTGTGGGAGGTCGGCCAGATATTCGTTTACGTCATGATGTCTATTGCCCACATTTTCCTTGTCCTGCCTACGCGACGTTGATGTTTTTGACGAAAGAGAACTAGAGTATCGATGCTGTTGTGTTCCATTTGGCTGCGCAGCACTCGTCAGGATTTTGCTGAGAGTATTTTCTACTTCCCATGATTCATTATTTGCAGGCCAGTTCTCCTCATTGCGAGCATTGTCAATTCCTTCCAAGCTGTCCATCTTGGTCATTGACATGGATGCAGTACTGACATTAGCAACGGTTGTAGATTTAGCAGCAGTTGTAGTGGTAGCTGCATCATTCTGGAAAAATGGATGCAGATTCAAAATGCCCCGTGCCGTACCTCTCTTCCTCGGCAATCCGTCCAACAGTTGCTCCAATAACAATTGTATTGACGCATCCGCAATGGTAACATTCGATGGTACACACCAATCTCCACGAATGACACGTTCGACTATTTGCTGTATCCGTTGCCGTTTCTCTAGCATTGGTGATACTGCTGGACTAGGAGTAGTACGTGGAGGGAGTGGCGATGCGAAGGGATTGCGACCAACCATCATAGTGTAGAGTAAACAGCCTGTTGCCCATAGGTCTGCGGGCTGCCCATATCCGGCATGCTTTTCCAACATGGTTCGTTGTACAGTGAGGTGAAAAGATGCATCGCCCATTCCTTCCATGAAGCTATCATCCAACTCGGATAGTTTCTTGTCCATTACACCACTTGATTTGTTCGTTCTTGTTCCGGTCATCGTAGGAGAAAGGAATTGACACACCACCTCGGGAGCCAAACAGCATGGAGTACCACAAAAGGTATGTTGTGCTTCATACCAATCATCCTCCTCTGACATTTGCACTGCTAATCCAAAGTCACCAATTTTCAATTGACAATCCAATAAAGTAAATGCCTCCTTCTTCCCCTGCTTTGTCAGTTTGTTCGTTGGTGTCTGGACCATGGGACACAATAAAATATTGGGTGCCTTGATGTCTCGATGCACTACCCCCCGTGAATGCAAGTACGATAGACCACATAATATTTGAAATAGGGCATGTCGTATTTCATGCGTATGGAGAAATAATGTCTCATCTCTTCTCTCCATGCCAATATCATTCTTTCTTCCAATGCCACTGCTGTGATGAAAATGATGAAGTTGCCCTTGATGCTGTTGATGTCGCAATTGTTGCTTCTCCTCACGCACCCGCTTGAAATAACCCTGCAAATCCCCCCATGGACAGTATTCCAAAAGTATAGCTAGCATGGAACTCCCGGTAATTTCATTCTTGTAAGAAAATGATTCTAGTAATGATACAATGTTGGGATGAGGAGAGACGGAAGATTGTACATTTATTTCTTGTTGGAGGAGGGAGAATATGTTGGTTTTAGATTGCAGTGGTGGTGCATTGAATTCACCTTCCTCTGTTTGTTGTTGCTGTTGCTGCTGCTGCCGTCGTTGGCAGTCGGCAACATCAACAATCTTAATGGCATAATGTCGTTTCGATCGAATATCACGGGCGAGATGGACGGTGGCGAAGGAGCCCTTGCCTAGGAAACGACCGACTTCGTAGTTGCTGGCCATATTATTCTAAAATTATTTCGTTTGACACACTCTCTTGCTCATGCGGATGAGCAGTACTCTAACACTGACGTCTCTCTCAGCCGAGTTAGGTATTATTTTTGGACGCCATGGTGTCATTGTTTTGCTGGAAGGGTTCCAGGTTGGTGGGTGATTGTTGTTGCACCACACAAGAGACCACAAACAAGATGATGGGCGCGCAATTTCAAAGAAAAAAATGGCGGGAAAAGATCTGGTATTGAATTCCTACGTGAGAAATATTTCGTCTGTCTGGCGTCACGACAAAGATACAAAGATTTGGCGGGAAGTGAGCGAAGTTTTGGCGGGCTCACGTGCACCGACGATTTTCCGCGATGACGATGACCGCGCGACCGTCGACTCCGCCGACGGACACTTCTACTTCTACCATGGCCATTTCCCAACCATGAGATTGATATCATCGTTCTTCCTCTCCATATTGGCAGTATTGCCATTTCTGGGCCAAGCTAACAGCGTCGCCGGTGGACTGGTGGGTGTCCTTTTGGCATTGAATGTAGCCTCCAATGCTGCCGCCGCCAGCACCACCTCCGACGAAACTGTCGCCAAGGCCACCAATGACAACGACAACGACGAAGATGATGAGAATGATGAAGAATATGAATCCAAAATCCAAGAGGCTATGCAATACTTCAAATCCAAATCTTCACAGTTGTTAAAGCAAGCATTGCAAGAGGGTGGTGGAAGTGTAGGCGATGCATCGATATTGGAGATAAATCCCAATGGTGACATTGTCAGTAGTACCGATGGCACTGATAATGTAGAAGAGGAATTATGGCAGACGGAATTTGCATTAACAGCAATGGAGCAGGAATTGCAACGATTGCAAAATCGGTTGAAACATGACAATGACGACGAGGACGACGACGAAGATGAAGACGAAGACGAAGACGAAGAGGAGGAGGAGGAGGAGGATAGCGACGATGAAGACGAGTATGACTACGGTGACAACTTCCCCCCTGAAAACTATCGTCTCTCTCCCGAAGCTATTGACGCTCAACTCCAAAACGATCCTGAACTAAAGGCAATACTCGACTCCATTACCGATCCAAAAGTACGGAATGATAAGTATGGTGATATTAAATCGGAAGCCGACATGGCAGCGAAAATGGACATTGACAAGTGGCATACATTCAAATATTGGGAAATGCATGCCTTCTTCTCCTGTGCACGACAATTTACCGCCTCTCGACCAGTGTATGATACAAACATGTGGAATGAAGTACGACAATTATGGAATGATTTTGCAAACGAAGATAAACTTGACAATTTCAAGCCAGGTATGAAGGAACGGACCTATCAATTTAGTACTGACTCCTTTGATCCACCCATGGAACCATTCCATGCTGGTGAAAAAGGACGGGGATTGCGTGCCGCGCGGGATATTGCCAAGGGAGAGCTGGTATTCAAGGCTACCAACAATACGGTCATTTTTACCCATGGACATACTTGGCGAAAGTTTCTGTTTCATATATATGAACGACATGGGGAAGATGGTCCATTTGATGGTGGTACGGCATGTGATGTACTCCTTTGGTCATGGGTCCAACGGATCGAAAAAGATGGACCATTAGTCATTGTGGCTGATTTTGATAATGGATCATTGTTGAATGAAGGACGAGATGAGCCTGGTTGGGATAAACCTAACGTTCGATGTGGGAAGGAGGGGGATGAGATGTGTATGATGGAATACTATGCCACTGATGATATTAAGACCGGGGAGGAGATTCTCTGTGATTATAGGGGGTTTGCATTGTTGGGCGCTTGGAGGAACATGGGGGTGTGATCGGAGGGCGGATATGAAGTGAATCCGGCACTGATATCGGTGTCTAATTTATATTTAGCTACCGTTTAGGATTCATTGATTCAAACGATGGTGGCGGTAATCCAAATGCCGCTCTCAGACTTCGACTTACTGCCCGCTCACTTAGGCGTGCCACAACTTCACTTGCTTTGCTTGTCACTCTTGGCTCTTGCAATAGTTTCTGCACGATTGGTGTGAATTTGCTTATTGTACTGACTGTGTCGGCAGCAGCGTTGGTATTACTGGAAGTAGCTAAAGATGATGCTCCTCGAGTCCCAATCAGTAGGCCAATTTTCTTTGTGCGTTGCATCGACGGGGGTAATTCAGGGAGACTTTCGACGACACTGTTCAGAATTTTCGTAATGCCCGTGGTGGCAGAAGATTGCAAATCTCTACCGCTTCCCTCCTTTTCAGAATTGGATTGTAAGAGTTCTCCCAAGGAACGTAGGGCGTTGGCTGCCGCTCGCTCGTCGTGAATGGCCAAAACGTCTACTGCCTTTGTTATGTATTGCACGGTATCTCGTCCTAATGAATCCGCTTCTTCTATGAACTGGTCAGCAATCTCATTTAGAAGCTCCTCGCCTTCGCTTGAAATGATATAGTCGACCAACTTCCCGACCACTTGCACAATGTTGAAGCCACTTGACTCTTTTGCTTCATCCAACAGCGACTCTAATCGACTCCATCGTATGTGTCCATCTGACGTGAAAATAAGCCTTCGTAGCGCCTCTCTCAATTCCTCTTGTGAATCATCCGTCAATACACGATTGGCTACATAAGGATAAGCTTCTGATATAATCCTTGCCTGCGGGTCAACCTGAATTGCCAACCCCTCGAGCACGCCCAAACATCGAATAATACTTATGTAAAATGGAGGCAGGGAGAATGGATATGTGTAAAAGATATCGCCTAGCTTTCCAACCACATTCTTGAAGTTCAATTCGCTAATATTGGCGTTCAAAACATCGGGAAGTGCCTTCTCCAATGCCAACTCAATGGGCTTTACATCTGTGCCATCAGGGATGAATCCTAATTTTTGGTACACCCGTACGAGTTCACTCCAATCTCGATTGACGATGTGTACTACCGCAAGGAGGAATCCATTTCGCTGATCTGCCGTCGCGTAACTCATCATTCCAAAGTCAAGATAGCATAGCCTTCCATCTCGGGTTGCAAGTAGGTTGCCAGCGTGTGGATCTATGAATGGTAGTGACAAAATGGATGGGCCAAAGAATTATGCTACGACGTATGTCATGCAAGAATAATTCGCTCACCTGCATGGAAGAATCCATTTTCCATAATTTGTCGAAGAGAACCTACAGAAGTGGGATACAGGAAGAAATAACATTAAAACAATGATGCAACAAGGCTTCTGAAAGTCAAGCCATCATAACTTCACTCACACTGAACCAACGTATCGACTAGCTTTTTGCGGTCAAGATTGTACAACTCTAAATTCTCATTGTCCGTCAACCTGAATCCGTCAACCCATTCCATCGTCAAAACCTTTCTCGTCGTCAACTCGGAATAGACCTTAGGCACAAATACGTCGGCAATAGCAACATCTTCGGCATACAGCTCCGAAAATCTACGAGCATTGGCTGCCTCGGCAACATAATCAATTTCGGCATACAATAGTTTCCCAAAGTCGTCCATCACGCTTTGCAAATTGATATCCCGCCCAAGAACACGAAATATAGCATTGTAAACTCCTCCCCACCAACGAAGGACATACAAGTCTAATGCGACGATTTCCTCAGTGTTAGGACGTTGGATTTTGATCGCCACGAGTTGTCCATTTTTAAGCAGACGCGCTTTGTAAACTTGTCCGATGGACGCGGCTGACAAGGAGGTAGCAAGTGGGACAAATTAGTGAACTCAAGGTTAGCTATCACCTCTCATTCGGAACAAACATCTATCACGGATAAATACAAGATCTTTGCTCAGATAAACAACGTACCAGCCACAGGCTCCGGCTCCACCAATTCAAAAACTTTTCCAAACTTTTGCTTCAATTCCTCCTCCACGATGCGGAAAGCAACATCATTACCGAACGTGGGTACGTTGTCCTGTAGCTTTTGTAATTCATCCAAATATTCGCTCGGGAGTAGATCTGGACGGGATGCCAATGCCTGTCCCGCCTCTGTCAATGTTAACAAAAGATGAAAACGAATAGTACAGATTGAGCCAATCTAGTTTTGGGATTATCATAATGACGATGATCTTGACAACTTACTGATAATTGCCGGTCCCAAGCTCCCAATAATCGAATTCAACTCCCGTGCACGTTTCTTTCTATTTACTTTCTCAACTGCAAAGATATTATCCATTAATATTCCTGCCACCCATAACCCGAAGGGGAAGGCAATTTGTACATTCCGTACTAACCATTTTGTAGGTTGGACAAAGAGTAACTTTTCGGCGGCAATGGGATCGTATTGGACGAGTGGTTCGGCGACTGCTACTATGGAGATACGAGAGGATGTTGTGGTGACGGATGAGGAGGAAGGTTGAGGTTGTGATTGTCGTTGTGTTCCCTTGGTTGTTGTTGAAAATGATGCATTGCCCCCGGCACTACTATCATCAGTACTCATCCAACGTCCCCCCGGCAGCAGACTGCTTTTGGAATCTACTAAATTATCCACGCTGTCAAATGTATCTGCCATTCGTAACTCGTACATACCCTGATGATGATGCTGCTGCTGCTGCTGCTGCTGTGAAACTACTGCTGATTGTGATGGCAGTGGTGCTGGTTGCTCCAACTCTTCTTCGAGAGAGCCAAATCCCCCAAAACGCATAGAGTAACTTCCCATGGGTACGACCGTGGTGAAATAATCATCATTCATGCCCTTATTGTTACTATTTTGCATAGTTTCTAACCGTTGCAAGGGTGTGATTTGTGCCATTTCTAGTAACCGTCTGGCTTTCATTAGACGGAGTGTGGATTTTTCATTAGTTTTTGATGATGATATTATTGGAGAATTGTCATTATTATTGTTGCTGCTGTTGGTGTGATTGTCGATTGGAGATTTTTCAGAATTCGCGCTATTTCTGTGCAGTGTTGTGGCTGTACCAGATAACGATTGATTAGAGGATGGCTTTGTTGCCACTGCCACGGCAGAAGTATCAGTGTCACCATTGCCATCATCAATGCCCTCCCGAAAATTGAGCTGATGAAAATGGTGTCGTATATTCCCATACCGCTGCTGCTGATTTCGTTTATGGAGGCAAGATATTATTGGCATCGCTGTCCTCGGCGGAGGGTTGACGAACGCCAATACGGTATGCCATAATTTCACGACGGAGACAATTATCAGTAATCGCCAAATACGCCGCTGTTGGAACATGACTATCTTTGCTTTGATATTACAGATTGAGAAGAAGGAGAAGTGGCGACAGTGTGTGATAACCTTCAGCTTCAGCTATGGTAACTAATACATTCAGCGGCCACCATCGTCGGCTCGGCGAATCGGCGGTCGGCGGAATGAAGGGAGAGGAAGGAGAGCAGCTGGGCAATCGGACACAAAAGGCGGACATGATGCATAAAATCCAGCTCTGACTTCCTCCTCGCGGCAGGACCGAGCTCTTTTCTGAAAACGAGAAACTACCACATTGCACACTGATGGAACCAGTACAGAATTTCCTACGTACGGACTCCCCCGTACCACATACACAATTAATTCTAAAATTTGAATTCATGACTCATTCAAATTCGAGAAATCTCAAATTTAAAACGACACAAGGAACTAGTACTTTAAAAGTACGTACGGACTCTACTGTGATGCATAAGGGTTAATTTTAGGTTTCAAGTCAAAAAGATTCGCTTTCCCGCCATATATCTTCGCCTTCCCGTCACCGTCACCGCCGCTAATTAGGTGCCACAATCTACTCCTACCTCTAGAGAGGTAGATATCTACTGCCTTTTCCATTATTTTATGCCGAACATCGGCATCATCCGACGACGACGGCGACCATGGAGATAAATGCCGATAGCATCCCGGGTGAGTACCCTTGGAAAAAGGGACGTGTGGGAGAGAGGATGGCTGGGCGGGGAGGACGGGTGTGGGAATTTAGTCCATTTGATGGAGTGCGGCAGTGTGTACATGATGTGTTCTGCCCATAATGACGAATGACCAGTTGCCAACGACCGACTCTTTGCAATATCTTTGCCATACCTTCCATTCATCTCTCGTGCTTCCTCTTTCATTAAATCTCCGCCTTGTTCTCCTTTTACTTTTGTAATTGTAGAGCCAATCTTCCGGCTACGGAATCAATCCACCCTCCAAATGCTCCAAAGCTACGATCATTCTGGAGAAGAAATGTCGCGCAAACGAGGAATGGATCAAGATGACAATGCAGGAAAAAGTGCAGAGGGAAAGAGTGCAAAAATCTTGCGTCAGGAGAAGGATCATACCGAGGAGGAAGAAGGTGGGAAAGAGAAGAATGACAATGAGGATGATAATGTCGATCCCCCGGCGAGAGAACGTCCAGCGGTGAGTGAGAGATGACGAAACAATTATATCATTGAACATTAATTGCCATCATTTTTATGTATTATTGATTGGCATTTTTGTCAACTCACTTTTTGCTCGTTTTAGGATGATAATTGGCCTCGTAAGTTTCATGCTTTCACACCGTACAGCATCCTTATTCCGATGGTTACTCCAGATTAGCACCTCACACATCACATCTCTACTCCTGTCGTTGCCATCGCCTACTATTACTCGCACCACACCTCCAAAATAGACCGTCAATCACTCTCATTCACACGCTCTCTTATATTCTACGGCTGTGGTTCCGTCACACCCGAACATGAGACTGCTGCCAAATATATTGAAGAGGCACGTTCCATGAGAAAGAAGTACTATGGTGGACATGCTGTGCATTCGTCACTACTGGTCGAGAGTAATACTACAAAGAGAAGAGGGTCGTTGGAGCCTACGGCATGTTTAAATGGTGTTCCAGTGCAAATTGACCCTTCGCCATTAGTGGATGCACCATATCCGCCATCATCATCAGCATCATCACTTTCTCTGGAATATGTACTTGGCAACAATGGCATTGTCGAAATCTACCACTCCACCGATTTTCGTCGCACCCACAACCTCATTACCGTGCCTCCCCTATCCTCCTTCGTTGCCGACTATCAACGTCTCGTCGAAATGGCCTCCTCGGGTGTCATGCGTTCCTTCTCCTTCCAACGCTTACAAATGCTATCCTCCGCATTTAAAATGCACATTACCCTCAATGGTGCCGCCGAAGACGAGGCCCAAAGTGAATTACTCGGTACCGATTTCTACCGCACCATGAAGATTGACAATCATATCCATTTAGCGGCCGCGGCAAGTGCTAAACAATTTGTCAATTTTGTTCGTGACAAATTAGAAAAAGAGGGGAATACAATAGTTACCGAAGATGGTCAAACATTAAAAGAGGTATTTGAGAAGGCAGGGTTGGATTCCGATCATTTAACCATTGATGCATTCAATGTCTTAGCCGATTATAGCGTATACCAGCGGTTCGATAACTTCAATAACAAGTACAGTCCGTTTCGGATGGCACAGATGAGGAAGATATTTTTGAAGACGGACAATCATATTGATGGAAGGTGAGTGTGTGGTTGGATTGAGCCTTTTCATGACGTTGGATGATGCATGATTCATCTATCTATCGTCGATGCATGTAGGTACTTTGCGGAACTGACCAAAATTGTCTTAGCACGTCATGAGCAAGCCAAGGGACACTGCTCCGCGGCCGAAATGCGCCTCTCCATCTATGGCATGGAAAGCAACGAGTGGCTAAAGCTAGCGCAGTGGGTTCTACGTGATTGGAAGGAAGATGCCTTTCCTGGCAATATGTTATCATCGCACAATCGGTGGCTTGTCCAGGTACCGCGATTGTGGCGTGTTTACTATCAAAAAGGAGGAGGGAAGAAGTACTCCTTTCAGAACATGTTGGAGAATCTCTTTAATCCCTTGTTTGAGGCAACGCTTCATCCTGAACAGCATCCAGAAGTATCCGAACTACTCAAACATGTTGTTGGTTTTGACTCCGTCGATGATGAGGGTGCATTGGAGGCACCATTGTCATGTTGCGAACCAACTTCGTGGACGAAGGAAGACAATCCTGCCTACTGCTGGCAACTGTACTATCTATGGGCAAACATTGAAATTCTCAACATTGTTCGAGAGTCGAAGGGTCTAAACACATTTGCATTCCGACCGCATGCTGGTGAGACTGGAGATGCCATGCATTTGGCTGCAACGTACATGCTCTGTCGATCGATCAATCATGGCATCAATCTTGATAAGCAGGTAAGGGTCGTTACTGCATGTGAAACTGGAGATGGAACGAAACGCTTTTGCACCAACTGACATGCTCTACTTTGCGATATGAATCACGTCAGGTGTCACTTCAATACTTGTACTACTTGGACCAGGTATGTATTTATGACATTCAGTGCTTGCATGAAACCAGGCTAATCGCAACTCACTTGTATGCTGAACGGCAATCACAGATTGGACTGTCAGTCAGCCCACTGTCCAACAATTTCCTCTTCCGAAAAATGCACCAGAACTCCTTTCCGAAGCTGTTCAAGCGCGGGCTCAATGTGACGTTGTCTACAGACGATCCACTGTTATTTCACATGTCTGACGATGCATTGTTGGAAGGTGAGAAGCCTGGTACAATGGTTGTTTTGGTATGACTGCACTTTTGTCTCATGCACATGCCGTCGCTGGTTTGTTTTATAGAATATTCGGTTGCCCGAGCATCCTTCGATCTCTCCATGACCGACGTCTCTGAAATTGCCCGAAACAGTGTCTATCAATCGGGCTTTGAACACGAGTTGAAGAAACAATGGCTAGGCGATTACTACTACAAGGGCGTAACTCACTGCGATGAGAACAAAACACACGTCCCACTGATCCGAGCGAAATTTCGTGCCGAGCATCTGGCACTGGAGCATTTCATGGTCACACTGTTAGCGGCTGGCAAAGGAAAGACGGTATTGCAGGAAATGATGCAACAGTTTGGTGATGCCCGGAACGGACAACGACGGATTCTCTTCGAGAATATGGCGGAGGTACCCGACTTTCCTGAACAAAATCAGCTTTGAACAATGGTAGAATAGAGATAAGATTTGTCAGTTCATTAGACGCACATTACTTTATAGCATGGTACCTGCATTAAATAGGAGTAATAAGCAGGAGTATTGACCCAGATTGACCCCTACATCTTGTATTCATCTCATGTTCATTCCACGTGGCTGTGTGGCAAACATGGCGGGAAGGATAAGTGGCGATATGTGGCGAAAATGACGTGAGGAAAGATCGCATCGATCTGTCACAGCTAGTTTCGAAACTGCCGGCGGTTTCGAAGCTAGTTTGCCTGT